>JAQIWO010000569.1:0-13518 GCA_034695405.1 Entomobrya muscorum | reverse complement strand
GTGAATTCCCATATGGTAGAGGGAGAATACTGCGAGAGGGGAAGAAGAGTCTACTAGAGTCAAGTGGCCATGCGATGATTCTCTGCTATATTATATTACATTGCGTTTGCAACACGTTAACGCTCAAAAAATGCGTTTTTTTAGAGGTGATGGTGATGATGGCAAACAATTTCGAAACATTTCAAAACGCTACAAGTTCTACTTCCATGTACCAGGAAACAAACTAAGTTTGTATAGAAATTATAGTTGGAACACTGCAGCCTAATTTTAAAGGTTAAAAAATATCTTGTTTTCGATCCGCATTTGTATATTTTTAAATCTGTGGAAACTGTAAGTGAAAATGAGCTACATATATACGTTTTCAACATTAAGCAAACTAAAAACCGTGTTTAGCATGAAGTTTAAACTAAGTTGATACTTATGAGCATCTACTTTCCATCCAGAGATGCCTTTGCGTACATACATGTGAGGCAAAGCTATATAATATGCAAAAACTTCTATTCTCGCTCCATTTGTAACAAGAAAATATTATAATACGCCCATTACTTACCCACTTCCTGTGCCCTCTACTATGGCGTAATAACGGAAAATAGAAATGACACGTGTGTTTTCTGTGGCAAGACAACTAGCAAAGCAATCTAGTAAACAGCACAACTCAAATCTATGTAATAATGAAAGTTAAAGTACGGGGTATGGTTTTAGCGTAGGTGTTTCAAGTAAAAGTAAAATTTTCTCCGTGAGAAAGGAAAAAGTCGTTTCATTTTCATTATAAGTTACACTACACGAAAAACACACCAAATTCTAAAATTAGTCCCAGTTGTATTCTCTCTTTGCTTTCCCCAGAATTGCCTCGTCGACAATTTCTCTTCATGTACATTGTCAAGAGAAAAGGATGGGAACAGAGGGAAAGAGAGAGATGAAGACAAATTTCATATCCGAGTGGTTGGCAACTTTAAATAAGTAATAGCGCAACGCACAATACTCACCGTCAGCGGGAAAAGTTGAATGGGAGAAGGCTGGTGAAGGAGAAAGGTGTGCTTGTCAACAGAAGTAAAGTGAAATGTTCAACTTCTATTTCTTTGTCAGTGCATATCATAATCAAAACTAGTATTGTCCTGTACAGATATTGCTGAACACAGTCTGACAAAATTGTAAGTTAATATTACTCGAACCATTATTACTTGATTATTATCGTCAGTAGCATTATTGTAATAGTGGTCCAAGTGGGAATTTTAAAAGCTGGCATGGTATCTTTCTTTCAACATTTGACATTGAAAGGCGGAAAGTTTCCGGAATTCAATGCTAATTTCAATGTACATTTATGATGGGAACGGACATATCAACACCATTATTGGCTTGCTGCCAAAGCATTTTAAGTCCGAATTTTACTAGAAATGCGTGAGATTTTTAGGTGGAAATTAAAAGGGCAAACGAATGATGGCTTTGTTTTGCTTTACTTTGTACGGAAACGGTCTAGTTCATTTGTTTGTTTGGCTTATTTATATAGTACATAAGTCCTACCTGCCGGAAGCTACTGTTGAAATATTCCAAGAATGCAAGTACCATCAAACAATGGGACATGATTGTATGTCGTAAGAACATTCTTGATGATGCATGATGCATAATATAAAATTGCAGTACATAAATAGTAGTGTGTAATATTTCATATAGAAAACAGTCCCTTACCTTCATAAGAATGATAGAAGTAAATGATATTCTTCCATCCATAGTACGAAATGGTATCAATCACAGCACGATGAAAATCCGGTCTCATACTCGTCGCAAAATCCATCATCGTTGAGACCATCTGGAGAAGGCCATTCACCCGTTGTCACGACAAAAGGAAGAAAAAAAGTCAAGTCATATGGGAATGTTGGGAAGAGTCAAAAAGAAAGAAAAGTAGAGAAGGATCATCATCATCGTTTACCATAAAAATAGAGAGAATGTCGTTGAGACCAAAGTTACCATTGGCAAAGTGGTCAAAAAGTCGTGATCACATCACAATCATCAACAAAAACAACAACAATAACGATTCCATAAGACGATCAAAGTAACATAAAAATATACATAGAAAAATGATATCGAAGATATAAGAAAGAGTAAATGTTCATTCATTTTAGTAGATTGTTGTTGTTGTGTCCAGCCCAATCAGAAAATGCCATTGGTACATCGTAAGAAAATAACATCATATAAGATTGTATTATTATTATGATCATCATCATTGATTCCCATTTTTCCAAACGGTGGATTATTGGCAGTCGAACAAAATAGAATGATACACAAGTCAAAGAGAAGCAGGAAGATTGTGGGAGACGACAAAAGAGAAAATCCCGAGTTAGGTCCATTGGGCACAACGACATAAATAGAGAAAGATGATCATCAACAGCGAAGAGATTTTCATGAAAAAGGCCATTGGTCAAGTCCAAAAAAGGGATTTCGGCAGTTGTTGTGTAGCGGGAAGTAGCAGCGGGTGGTCGTTCGGATGAACGCAACAGAGAGCAAGAATCACAATAGGGACATGAAAAAAGAGCAAGCAGAGAGGAGAAGAAAAAGAGTCAGAAATTTAATTACATTCTATATCCTTTTTTGTTTTCCTTTTCCTCTGACGTTCTTTACTTCCAACCCAACTAAATTGTGAATGATGAGATATGCGTGCGTGTGTGTGTGTGTGTGTGTGTTCGTATATACATAATAATAATATAATATAAAAACACGTAGAACATAAGATACACTCGGATAAGATGCGTTGTAAAGAAAGGTATCAGATGTAATATAAATAACGAGGATAACAATAATGATAATACGTAATAATATACAGCTTTCTCTTTTGACAATGCAATGCCGTCGAGCTGAAATAAGTAGAAATGATTCTTTTCATTGCTATCACTACAGTAGTTGCTGACTCAAGCTGACAAGGGAGTGTAGCGAAACGTTAGTTGAGATTAGAATAAGCAAATATTAAATATTTAGCCCTGCCGCAAGTTGTCCTGTACAATGTAGTAAATAAATTGATTTTTCTTTCAAAATCGATTAATTAAGAACAATTGGTTTAAAAAATATCTATTGTAAGAACAGCCAGAAAACAAAACCATGAAAAGATAAAATATGCACGAAGCTAATCTGCCGCACAATAATAGTATTTAAGTTATAAAATTTTGTACTGAAATATGACCAACATTTCATGTGGTTTCCTTGTCTGAGTAAATGTATGTGTGCCTGGCTTCCAGCTCCCTTTTCCTGAAAGATGGCATTTTATCCTTATCTACGGCTCCTTTATATGGCTCTTTGTGCATTTTTCTGATCCGCTTTTATTTCTTTACATTTTCCTTGTCGTCACTTTGAATTGTACCTGCTATTTATTATAAGAAATAACGGACTGTAGTACTGTAGCAATGCTGACTACTTAAATTTTCTGTTCTTCAAACGACCTGTGTATATTTTCTCGGGCATGAATCTTTCCACACAAAGTCTTAGTCTTACATGCATACATACATGTATAAATACTATAAATAATATAAAATACCTAGGACATCTTATGACATCCCCGAAAATTCCTACAATCTCATTCTTTTGTAATGTAATATAGTTTTTGAGATAACTAAGCCTAAGCCGGGCCAGGAATCCATCTTTTCTCTTTTAGTTGGATTTGGTTCACTTTGATATGAGGAGATAACGACGACTAGAGCGATAAATACATGATAGTGTATAACTTCCTCAGCACACTCTTCTCACCAACAAGTTTAAAAATACCAAACAATGGGCCTACCTTTCTTGGGAATGAAAATAGGATGTATACAAACATTAAAAAAATTTAACTACTCAACTTTCTTCATTTACTGTCTTTATCCCTGGCTTTTCAACATGTAAGTATTCTGTACATCAACTTCTTCAAAGTTTTCTCTATCCCCCGTAACTGCCTGCAAAATAAACTGGATGGATAAATGAATAAACAGGTGAGCGACAGAAGAATCAATGGGGGTTCAATAGGCTCAATGGCAAGGCGATAAGGCGATGAAAACAATTTGACGATATATAGTTTTATTTGAACCACATGTCCAAAAATTGACAACGTGCATATGCATTACACAATGATACATAGTGAAGTAAATTCAAGAGTCTACGCTCTACACATTTTGAAGTTATAAACCTTTATAACGACTAATATAAAAAGTTCAGCATTTTGGTACATTGGTGGGTTTCCTTGTATTTTAAAATAACAAAAAAGGTAAAGATGTTGGCAATGAAATGGGATAAGGTTGGTTTATATCACTCTTCATTACTTTATATTATGTGTCTCTTGTCATGTGAAGTAAAATCGGACTCAGCAACATTTGAAATGAAATTTACAGTAAAGTACAAGAATACTTTTCCCTTTTCTACTACTTTTCTATTGCAGAAAAACAAGAATTTAAAAAAAAGTAAAAAATATAAAATTTAGGAAGGATATGAAGGGATGTAAGTAAGTTTTTATTTACAATGTATTTTATTTCCTCTTTAAAGCTGTTTATATAACTTCTTCTTTTTTTACTAAGGAGTAAACAAAATTGTTCCTCAGTCTGCATATTGCTGCTACTAGTATTAAAGGTTGAATGCGCAAACAAACGAATTCGACGTTGCATCAAGTTACATGAAGGATTTGTTACAGGAGAACTTTAAAAAAATCTTTTACAGAGAATTCAAACTTTTTACAGTTTGCACACAAGCCATCAGGAAGCAAAAACTTACTGCAGTGCTTGGAAAACCTACGTCACTCTGTTTATCACTCATCAGCTATTAAATGTCATTAAAATATTATAATTTCTTCAAACGCAACTTCTTGCAATTTCTAACTGATTATGGCAAGTATGAATTTGCCAGAGAAAAACTTCAAAACAACATGGAAAACAATAAATATTCTTTATCATACAAAAGTTTGTCTATTTTTTACCTTTTCTGGAAACCAAGGAGTGATGAAGGGCATCTGGAAAGTGTTTGAATATGAATGAAACGTATCAAAAGACTCTGGGCTCACAGCTCCCACCATCGTGAACACTCCACGGGCAAAGTGGTTGCATACTGTAAAAAACACAAATACACAAACATAAGCTTATAGATCAACTAGTTTTCTCATTAATGCGATATTTCCCAATGCTCCAACACAAACACATAACTTCAGTACTTGGCACATGAAATTCCTCGAAAGGAAAACAAGTAAGTAGACAGAAGTTAGACCATGCGGAAACATCATAAAATGTTAAGTTTGTATATCTTAACTTTGCAATAAAATGCAAGCTAAAAATTACATTAGCTTAATTGAATTTCATTCAATTCCAGTAGTTGATTATTAATTTCCCAGACTGAACTTTACATAATTAAATTATGCTAGAATCAAGCCATTTCAAGTGAGTTACGTAAGCCTTATTAGTAGAACTAGCGGCATTTGCCAGGGATTTTTATTAAGCACAATGCTTAACGTCCTGTTAATTCGCGTGACTGAAGGCAGATGATGAAGTACGTTACAGCAGTTGCAAATAGCTAAAATAAAAATTATTTAACCTCAACTTCCTTTTGCAAAACATGTCTGCACCGTTACGGTGATTTGAAGTTTACCAAAACGAATGCATTGGTTTTCGCCAGCACTTACGTTCCATAAAAGCCCATATGTAATTGTGAATGTGTTGTTTCCTTTAATTCCTACGTCGTGCCTTTGAAGTTCTCCCATCACAGTGTTTAGTTGATTAGTAGGAACGCCTCTTGAATTTTCGCCAACAGCCAACCAGTCATGCAGTGTATCCAACTAAATCAAAATATTTATAATATAATTATATAATTAAATATTGCAGGTTTTTCACCAAATCCAAAATAGTCATCATATTCGTGTAGCTTTTAAATGATACCTTTTTGCACGCGTCTGCAGCAAGCAAAAACGTGCAAATATTGCTTCCAATGAGCCAAACCCAAAGAATTTTCGTGGTGACTGAACTTGTCACCAGTGCAATGTCCATTCCTTTGGAAATATACATCAAGCTAATTCCCAAATTTGCTGTCACCATTGTTCCGAATGCTTTGTTCACCAGCTGACAAAGCTTATTCTGATAGGATTCATAGATTTCTCTCCATTTGGCTTCCCCATTTGTGATTGAGAACACATCATTTGTTTTGATCATTTGAGTATTTCTACCAAAAATTCGAATATTTGGGGTAGCATCATCTCCAATTGATGGTGTTGTCTGATATCTGCTCAAGTCGTTTTCAAGATGTTGGGAAAACTGACTGGATGCTGACCATACAGTTAAAACGACCATAAGAATCAGCAAGTCTGAAAAGTAACTAACAAGCTTGTATTGCATGCACGCAATGGCTCCAAAACTTGCCACGACGTAATCTATTGTTGGAGTCTGAGAAGCTGAATTTGGAACTTCCTCAGCTTTTGCGGTGGTATCTGCTAGAAAAAACATAATTCTTGACTCGGAGATCCTATAAACAAGCCATTATGAGTTTTCCCCTATAAGATATATATTGAAAAAACAGATAATATTATAATATTCACACGTTACCAAGATGTTTCCAGCGACCAATTTCTGATTTTTGTCCTGAAGATAACCAAAAATGGCAAAAAATTCAAGTTTGCTGAAAATCAACTTTATGAACATGGATAGCATCCCGATAACTTTCACGCATCTTCTAACCAGATCGAAGTATTTTGAAGGATCGGTTTTTTCACTTGAAGAGATTTCTTCATAATGATCTCTTAAAAGATAAATAACATAAATCCCTCCCAAACTATTAAGCATGGCAAAAGTTATGTTTTGAAACACATTTCCTTTTGCTGAGAAATAAGAACTGGTGTCATTTCCTTTTTTGAGTATACGGAAGGGACTACAACATAAAAAGAATGCAAACTGAAAATATATGACAAGAAAGTTGGACAAGTTCTGGCTGGGTTCTGGCTGAGAAGAAAAAACACTTTTATCTTTTCGCCGCATTTTACTACTGTAATGAGATAGAAAAGTGTTAAAACATTAGACCAGTTCTTTCAAGCAACAAGGTTTCACAAATTTTACTCGTAACTGTCCATTGAAACTGGTTGGATCCACCACGACCACACAAATGGAGTAGTTCCTTCGCAGGGTTCGGAAGCGGAAGGTATTTTGTTGGATGATGAGCATGGCCACATCTTCCTCGTATCGTCGCCTACTTTGGCTCTGGCCAAAATAGACAAAATTTTCGACAACAGCACCTCCTCAGCCTCCTCCAGCTCAAACCAAGCCCAGAATCTGATAGAGGCTCTGAACTGGAAACTAGAGGAGCTCCACCAATTACGTGATATTTTTACAGCCTGCTTTTACGTTCGAAGAGCCCAAAACACACGTTCAAATTACAGTTAAAAAATAGTCAAACATTTGCAGTGCTTTCAAGTGCAATTTATTGGTTTAATTACAATGTGCACAAGCAAGTTTATTTTTTTATTTTTGCTTGAATCCAATACAAAAATTATTGTGGCTCATTTTCCAAGCCCAAAGGTCACCAGTCACCACTCAATAATAAAATCTGATTGGGGGGCATCCAACCTTGTTCAATTTGATAGGGATAATTATATGTACATTTCAGCCTTATAGCTTGTATTAAGCTTAGGCATTCGAAGTAAAATGCTAAGATGATATTTAATTTTAGTTTATTTATTTTGCAAAACAATAATTAGTACTCCGTACAAACAAGAACAAAAAACCGTTTCTGCATTGACTTTATAGTATGACTAGATAATCAGTTTTGAAAAATTTCTTTTTTAATTGTAGTAATTTCCGTTTCTCGTCGTTCATGTGACTCCGAGAGTTTTTCTTGAAGTGAACACGGTCGATGGTTTGCCAACAAGTCTGGCAAATCACTTGCGCGATGCTGTTGAGCGGACCTTTCCGGTTTTTGTAAACGGTGAAGAAATGATAGCGCCATTCTACGACAGACTTGAGTCGTTCAGCGCACAAAGGACACTGGAGACCAGGCAGCACACTCCCATCTTCCCCCTGAACGAAGGAACTTTTTTGATGACAACTTTCCACGTGCGCCTTCACTTGATGCAGTAGTCCACAAAAGTCCATCGGCGGGTGTCCATCAAAAATCATGTCGCACCAGGGCTCCGTGCAAGTGAGTTTGGAATGGTTGTCCTCGACGCCTATCAGTGTGCACCTGAACAGCAGAGTGGAGTCGTCCACCAAGTAGAACAACCTGTTTATCGGGAGATTTTTCAGAGGTGGTGCAGTCTCCAGAGAACATTCATCAGGCTCTTCATTCACCATTTCAACGCCTTCATTCTTAATTGATTCCAAGGTATCTTCGTTTTCAATTAGTGCTTCTTCCGACATTGGGAACACGAGGGAGTAGAGTGGTTCTGTTTTTCGGTCCCTGAGGCTCTTTTTCCAGTCGGTGGAAACAGCGTCGCCCGCAGTTATGGCGGATAGTGCATCCTCATGGCTTTTGTGAGTCCAGATGTGGGACAGATAGAAAATGGGTGAAATTCGCTTCGAACATACTTCGCACACTGCAATAGCAAGGATCCCGAATGCAAGTGTCCTGACACATGAGCATGTTCTCCTCGAGCTGATATACGGTTGATCTGTTGGGTGTGCGGTTTGGCTGAGGAATTTCACGTTTCCCTTTCAAAATCCTCGGCTTCTTTCGTCTTGGAACGAGGGCGGAGTTGTTTTCTTCAACCTGCTCTTCGTTCTCATCATCATCATCTTGTGTGCTCTTCACTCTATCTTGTGTTCTTTCCACCGGGTGACTGCTTAGCAGGTGACTTCGGAAATCAGCTAGTCCAGTCACTTGAAGAGAGTACATTGGACAGCTTCGGTTGGCGCCTGTAAATCAAAATGATACATTATTAATGCTATGTTGTTATAGTGTAGTAGTAGTGTGCTATGAAAGAAAATTACTACCATACAACAAAAATGTTTAGAAACATATATAAAAACTCTCACATTCCAGATCATCCTCACTCTCGCAGTTATGGACTTGGTCAACATTCTCCGTAATTTATGGAATGGCATCCGTCTTCCAGTCTGATTAGCCCGGTTCTTGGCACGAGAATTGGTGCCCATGTTGGGAATGGATGAAGCACGTGTATTTGTACAAAAAGGCCTTCTTCTGGAGTCGGTAGACAATCTCAAAACCGGAAGGTCGTCTCGGTTAGGGTATGCCACTCCGTTTTATCTTTTTCCGCTGCTTCACACTTTTTGGGACACCAAGCTTTCTCTTTCGTTCAGTAATATTTCCAGCTACATTTTGTCCACTAATATTGTTAATATTGCTGGTTACTGTGCATAGCTGCTCCTTCCCAAAGACCACAGAATACAGCGGATTGTAATGTTTCCTTGTCTTCAATATTTCCTTCAACTTTCCAGGATAGACTTCTCCAGACTGAATGGCCGACACGGTGTCCTCGCGATTCCCGTGAGTCCACTTGTGTAGGAAATCAACCGGTTTGATGATGCTAGGCTTCCCACAGGTTTCGCACACGACAAGACTGACACCATTTTTGTGATTCCCACCAACAACACGTGGATTCAATATGTGCTTCCTCAAGTTTTTTGATGATCCGACAATTTCGGTGGAACAGATGGCACATGATCGGACTCTACTCTCTTGATTTACTTTGGAACTGGGCGCTTCCCGAACATGGGTCCTTATGTTGTCGTCTGTCGACTATGGAGCCGTCCAGAAAACTGCCCGGAATTATGGCGGAGCATTCGGGCTCCTGGAAAATGAATTGACGCTCTTCCAAGTGAAATCTGACTAGTGTGCAGTGTGTGTGCATGATAAAAATAAAATGAATTCACAAAGAAAATACAAATATTATGCATTATTTAGTACTTTTAAAATGTCTTATATTAATGTTCACCACTCACCGGTGATAAGCTGATTTTTTATCACTTTCCAAACGTTCGTTGTGTGGGTGGCGGTGTCATCGATTTCGCCATCTCCACAGTTTGTGTTCGTCAGCAGGGATCTCTTCAACGCGTTGACATGAACCATTTGTGAAAATTAAAAAGATTTTTAATAGAATAAATATAAAGGAATTTCTAAAACCTATAAAATTAGCGCTTATGATGACCGCATATTATTTTTAATTGTCGAATGGTTAACTATAAATAAAACCTATAAATTAAGTTAGTTTACCGTCAGATCCTCAATGACGCGCTCCAGCCTGAGAATCTCACAGAGAGCTCCCGAACAAATCTCGCATGTTGACGCTAATCCACTTCACCATAGACGCCATCCTTCTGGAAACCATTCGACAGTGTTGAGGATAATGTGAATGTTGCTGAAGAAACTTTCTCCACCAACTCACAAAGCTCCTTCACTTTCCTTCCATACTTTCCACACGCACTGGGCACATTCAGCAGTTTGCAGAAGAATCCGCATTCTAATTGAAATTCTGCAAGCTGGTCCTTTTCCTTATCCACAGAAGCAAGCACCTTCTCCGTTTATCTCACAACTACAATTACAAACGATGCATTTCGACTGTTGTTCATAGTTCATAGTAATTATAATAACCACTCATTTCAGATTCCTCTGCATTCTCCATTATCCACTTCAATTGTAAAAAACAGAAATCTTGACAAATCAAATATTTAAATAGCGGTTAGCAATAGATTATCATCACAAGTCACAAATATAAAATAATAATAATATTTAACTAAATGCACGCACGAGTGAATTCACACAAAAAACACTTTTTTTGTGAGTCGTGGTCGTGTCGTGAGCGTTTTTCTGTTTTTGTTTACAAAATTGACAACAACGGATTGTACGCTTTGCTCTGCTCTCCTTTAAAATTCTGGGACTACTGCAACCAACATGCCATGACAACAACAAAGACAAAAAGGAAAGCTTGGCTGCCAAGCTGCCGTAATAATGGTGTTTTATGCTTGCATGTCGTGTCGTGCCTCTGAGAATTCCTGAGGGCTCGTTCCATCATACATGACGTTATCATGAAAATTAGCAAGTGTAAGTACTCTACTTTTTACTTCCTCTTCTGAAACTTTTATTTAAAAATTTGCATTATTATTTAATTAAAATAAATGACATATTTAGTAAATATTGCATCCTTGGATTGGATTTAATAAATTATTGTGTAATTCCAAAACATACTTTTTTAAGAAAATAATATTATGGAAAAAGGAAAGATATTTACAAAGTTGAGCAATGAATACGACTTTCAGGACAGAATTACAGAATTATAATTTATTACTTTTGCTGATCATTTTACCCGGACGTGCAAAATCTTATGCGACACAGCAACGGCGTTGCAGCGTTACCTGGGACGGAAGATCTTTTTGTTTGCTCACCCAGGAAGCGGGGCTTGTACCTGGGACAAAAATCTACTATTTTGTTGGATTTGTGTCACCCGGTATCCATTTTTGTCATTTTCCTGGGACAAATTTTCCCATGTGGTTTTGCTTACACGGAATCTACAATGGGCTTGAGACCTTTGGTTTCCGTTTTACTTATTCACCCGGGGTAATTTTTCGGTTTCCTTTTTTGCTCACCCGGGGCGCAATTTGGTTTTTTCATGTGGGATTGAAAAATATGCATTGCGGGGACAGTTGTAAGATTTTTTACGTCCGTGTTTAACTATGTAATAATGATTGAATGGCTGACTTTTTGAGATGAGATACCCGCTAAATTTTTTATTCATGTATCCAGTGCTTTATCCATTTATTAAGTGACTTAAGAGTATTAAGAATATTAATAAAGTCACAGAAGATCACAGGATACCGAGTAACTGTCTGTCCGTCCGTGTGTCTGTCTGCGCGCACGATATCTTGAGAACGCTTTACCCGATTTTCACGAAACTTTGTACTTATTATTTTATTTTATTAAAAAAGAGATATTTGCTCTTTTAAGACTTTCGCCCATAGAGAAACATAATAAACAAGTCATGATCAAGTTACATTGAATCTTGGCTTAAATTAGTATTTATATGGTACATTGATTACGTATAATTATTAGTTTGTATATTATTATATTAAATATTTTGACTCATTTTTTACAATACAATATATTATATTTCTATACCAGCGAAGCACAAATACAAATATTATCATTTTGACATCACTTGAAAATGTTATAAAACATTGTTTACATTAACATCTCATTATGACACATTAACAACACGTTTCTTCTATAATAAATTTACGAGTTTTTAGAGCTCGATTAATTCTTTGGAATGACATTACGTTAAACTCGTGAAACTTCGTTTTAGACTATTTGTCATGACAACAAACTACCTTCGCAAAATTCATGGTCATTGTTTAACACCAAGCTATTATAAATATTTGCTAAATGTTGGACCATCTAAAATTTTGCAAGATTATGAAGCAGTAAATGAGTATGTCACATTGAATTTCAAAAAAAATAAGTTCATCGATGATGCATCTATAAATACATACATAGTGTGTTTTAAAAATGTTTTTGTCAGATTATGTTTCTTCATTTAGGAGTTCCTCTAATGGCCCCATAGGTTTCCGATGCCCATTCTAGTTTCGGGCCTGCTGTATTAGTGCAGGTTTATCTACTACTCCTAATGGACCCACCCTTAAGGTTTTGGGAGTTTTGATATTTCGAAACTAAATTTGACATTATTAAGTTAAGGTAGAATAAGGTGAAGTACGTCAGTATGCACTTTATGCGCTTCGCTGGTAATTTGTGCGAAGCGATTTTAGTTACCAGCACACGCCATGTTAATTAGCGCGACTGAAGACAGATGATAAAGTACGTAACCACAATGCCCAAAATCTGAAATAGAAAAACAAAGCAAAAATGCACAAAAGATTTTTTAAAATAATGCAGTTGTTTGTTCCAACACTTACATTCCATAAAAGTCCATATGTAATTGTGAATGTAGTGTTTCCCTTTATTCCTACGTGGTGCCTCTGAAGTTCTCCCATCACAATGATGAGTTCATCAGTCGGAATGTTTCTTCTATTTTTGTCAACAGCTAGCCAGTCACTCAGTTTATCCAACTGCAATAGAAATATTTCAAAACTAAAAGCTTCATCAAAGTTAAAATACTCATGTGTGAATATGTATCATGTGTGAAAATAAAACGGTACCTTTTTGCATATATCTGCAGCGAGCAAAAACGTGAAACCGGAGGCCCCAATGATACAAACAGAAACAATTCTCGTACTAACGTAGATTGTTTTCAGTAATACGTCCAGTCCTTTGGAAAAGTACAGCAAGCTGCATCCCAAAGATAATGACACCATTGTCCCACATGCTTCGTTGATCAGTCGACAAAGTTCCCGGATATTCTGATATGCTGCATAGATTTCTCTCCATTTGGCTTCCACATTCGTGGTTGAGAACAGATCATTCGTGTTGCTACATTCAGAGTTTGTCTCAAATATGCCAATATCTGGGGTAGCATGTTGTCCGCTTGATGATTTACGTCGATACCTGTTCAAGTCGTTTTCAAGGTGTCTGGAAAACTGATTTGATGCTGACCACACAGTCAAAACGGCCATAAGAATTAGTAACAAT
>JAQIWO010000568.1:0-13519 GCA_034695405.1 Entomobrya muscorum | reverse complement strand
AGGGTCGATTTCTGAAAAGGATCTTCAATCTTCAAATTTTGAATTGATTGCATTTCTGAAACAAATGAAAAATAAATGAAAATAACTAACGTACGAATATAAGCAAGCAATATATACATGCAATACATTTGTTATCAATTTTTATATTTGCAACATGCCTGTTGGCATTGGATTATCGCTAGTTTGTGGTGACCGTGATGGAAACGGCATTCCAACGCAAAGACTCCCGAGAAATGTCAAAGCCTGCACACTTTTTTCTTTCCCAAAAACATCTCCAGCCATCGACCTTTGTTGTGCAGAACAGTTAAAAGTTGGGATGATGTTATTCTCTGAACTTTCACATTGGCAGTTACTAATTCTCCTCACCTGAGATTGAATCTTCTTCACTTCCTCCAGTTGGCGAAGTTTCTCCTGCTTCACCAGGTCGTTCTAGAATTCCTCACATAATAGTTATATAGCTCACGATTCCTCGGTCCTAAAAACTTTACCACCGCAGGCACTGAGAACGACAATCTGGGGGTTTTCGGAAGGCTCTACGTTTTTTCCTCCTCCTGCTATGCTAATGCTCTATCGAACATTTTGGTGATACAACAGTTAATTCATCATAATGTTTTAACCTGCTGGTTTACTGGAACGTTTAAGAACTTCCATTTTCTCACTGCTATCATCATCAGGTTGCTCACTTCTTATCGGATGCATATACACAATGCACACGCTACGCTACAGCAATCAATATTGGGAGGATTATATGCTGTAAAGTTAAATTAAAGTTGTGCACGATAAAATAAATAGTCAGTAGTAGAAAGTATAAAATTATAATGAAGGTAAACTTGAAATCTGAAGATAATGGTGGTGAAGATAAGTTGAGAAAATGCACTTTTGCTTGGAAGAAAATGTTTTTAACGAGGAAGAAAACTTCATAGTTAATTAATAAATAATAAATTTTGGTAGACAGGAACAGAGAGACTCGACAACACTACACAACCGTAATAGTTTATTTTGAAATCAGATGGGAATACACGAGTTTTACTATAAAAAATTAGTCTCGTTGATTGTGTTTGTTTTAGTTTCATGGTTTCATGTCATTCCATTCATTTCTGCTGACATACCACTTTCTAGAGTTGAAATGAGAATGTTCATTAGAAGCGTCTTCGTCAGACCATCCCACCTAACGCGACAAGGAGGTGAATTATTTACAAATTAACTGGTAGTCCAGCACGTTTGCTATTTTTTTCAACTGCAGCCTCTTTTGTGCTGCACAGTCCCTTAATTGTAGGCAAACCGAAAAACCTAATATGTGGCTTTTTACTTATCAGCTGCGCAGTGATAGAACCCAAGCGAAATGCTATGATGTTGGCTATTTGATGAATGTATGCGCTGAAGTACAGGAAGCCGGACGGGGTCATCCACTACAAATTTAAGTGTACATTTTAAATATATAATTTGAATTTTAAAAGTTTCGTGATTTCATCATATACTTATGAATTCTGATGATGGGACATATTTCTAGCAGAAAATGCTGGGTGGGGCGCGCCTGATTAATGTCGTTACTAATGAACGTTCTCATTTCAACTCCCTATATATATAAGTAAGTGCAGAGAGAAAGAGAAAGAGGAATGAAATGAACCAAAACAAACACAGTCAGTGAGAACAAAAAATCCTATGTTAGTGTTAGAAATAAATTATAACAGTAAATGGTTGTTGATTGCCAAATAATTAAATATCTTGTGTGTGAGATTAACAACTAAAGGTGTGGTTCTTTTTGTGTGAGATTAACCATCACAATATTTGTTACTCGGGTAGTATTTTTTGGAAAATTAACTAGGAATCATTGGTGGTGAGTATTATCAATCGTTAGATAAATTATATTAAAAAAAGTCGTATGAGAGCGCAAGTCTCTTCGTCAATCTATTGTGATCAGCGGTTGATATTTTAATTAATATTTAGTAGGAATTCGATTTTTAAATTGAAATTACAGAAATTGGATTTTACAGCTGTAGAGAAAGACTGACACTGAGTGAGTCAGCTTTATCATCTGTGCTGTGTTTGCATCTGATTGTAAAGCTGACAGTAGTCATTTTTTGGTAGGTTATAGTGTGCGAATTTGATCAAGCCGAAAAACTAGATACATAATAATTGGGGTGTTTGCTAACAAATTAATTAACAAGTAAAATCGCAACATTATTGTATTTTTTTAAATTGTAGGTTCTAGACGTGTAGTTGGACGGAAAAGAATAGGATTTTCTGGAGGATCATATAACAGTAAACAGCGACCTTGGAGTGCCATTCCTGTCAAGATGAATCCAGCTCGCCGTGAAGAGCTCCATCCCTTGGAAAATCAAGTAGTAAGTTGTAAACTTTCAGTTGGATGTTGCGAATGAAAACTTTGAATGCACATCAAAATGTGATTTTATAGAATTGAAACTAGTCAGTTTCTTCATCAGTTTATCAGCAATAAATCGATCCTGATGAAACCACGTTAAATTGTATGTTATGGATTGCTGATTTTGAACATGTTGAGGTGATGAATATTAATTACTCTTTTATTTTATTTTTTATTCTGCAGGTTCTTGGCTTCGTGTTTAAACATTGCTCCTTCGAAGATCTGAAAACATGTCGACAAGTTTCAAAGATTTGGAGGGACGCTTCCATGAAGGCATGGAGGTCATCTGTTCAAGTAAATTTATCGGGCTCATCCTCCTGGGATGGTGACGGTGGGAAAAGAATGGCTGAGTTTCTAGTGTTCCTGCAAAATGAAAACAGCAATCATTTGGATTCGCCCTTTGTTACTGGCTATTCAGTGAAAAATAATTCGCAGCTATTTTGGACAGTCTGTGGACCATCAATCAAGGCTATGAAATTGGGGGGAAGAGAGTTTCATTCTGCAGATGTCTTCCGACATGTGATTTTTAATTCCTGTCCGAATCTGGAGCGCTTGGAGATTTTTTCGCATAAAGTTGGAGAAGTTGAAGATGGCGTTCTGGAAGGGACCAGTGATTTAGTACAGTCTCAGTTTGGTGAGCACAGGAGGCTGAAATCGCTAACTCTGTCGTGCGTGAAGGTTGGATCCAAGGTAGGGAAATTTGCTTTGTCTTGGATGGAACTGCTAAGTCATTTCCCATCTCTGGAGGTTCGTAGCTCACACCAATTTAAGTTGGCACTTTTATTTCAAAATACTTTCATTTAGAAAGATTAAAAAGTTTAACTCACATCTTTTAATTCTATCAGCTCTTACGTCTTAATATTGGATTTCAAAATACCAATCAAATCTTTGAAAGCATTTGTCGCATCCGTGACCGCGATCCTCAGAAATTAAAGCTCGAACACGTTTCAGTGGAACATGATATGAATGTTGTAGGCAGAATAACTAGGAAGTCCCTTTTTTGTGCCCTTAAGGATCCGAGACTTGGTCTGGTCACCTTGTATTTGGGAGGCATACTCCAGGAAGAAGTCGCCGAGGTTCCGGAACTCTTAAAGATTCATAGATCCTCTCTCCAAACTATCACTTTAATTGGCATCAAAACAATGGATCTCACGTCTTGCTTTCCATCGCTTTCAAGTTTTCAGCTTGTAAATCTTCAAGAGCTGATCCTGGGATGCTGGAATTCCCAGGTAACGATGGGCTTTTTGAAGTTCACCCCAAATTTGAGGAAGCTAGTAGTGCGTGGCTACAAAAACCTCCTTGGCCGAATCGATGAGTCGGAAATGGAAGGGGTTACTTTGATACAGTGCAAAGAATTAGAAATATGGGGCGGTGAATTAACGGAAGACCAGTTTGCCGACGACTTGAAAAAGCTAGCGACGTGGATGCCAAACATAGAAACTTTAGAGATAAATCATTTGACAAACAAAGGATTTGCTGTCGTTTGTGAGCGTTGGCCGAATTTGGTTTCATTACGAATAAATAAAAGTTCCGTGGATGACTGTGGAATAACAGGATTGGATCCAGAGCACGTGGCCAGAATTAACAAATCAGGGTTACGAACAAGAAGCGGTTCCTGGAGACCAATCACAGTGCCAAGGTCAAACATCACTTTGTTGAAAAGTGCGTTGATTTTTTTTTAATATTCATCCAATAACAAATTTTTGTATCGTTTTCGTATAATTTGCAAGCAAGTAATTTGTATATTTTATTGTTTGTGATTTTTTAGATCTTTATGTATTTCACATGGTGGTGCTACCTACTGCTTCGGAACTGGGCGTCTCTTCAGCCGTTTGTGGAATCCTGCAACTGTCTCAACTGCGCCACTTGGCTATTGAACGCCACCTTTTACATGGTAAAAATAAGGTAACAAAAGTCATTCAGTATTTTTCCGTTCATGTTTCCAAGGGGTGCTCAGTTGTTATCTTTGTGACCTTATTTTCCAGCTAAATGATCATAACTTTCTTTTTTGGTTTACTTGCAGCCTCTCAACCCCACGCTATGGAAGACCGTGACAGATAGGTTGGGAATATAAAATGTGTGGCGGTCTGTCTGTCTCTCAAACCTGGATTTTTATCAGTATCTAAAATATAATTACTGTCACGTAATATGTATGTGTGTCTACATATGTGCTTAATTCCAAGCTAAAAATAAGTAGATGATGTTTGAATCATAATATCAATACCTAATTATCAAATAAGTTGTACTTCAATTGTCAATCAATTCATAAAATTATTGCAAGAGTCACGACAGACGAAGTAACTGCTAGTAAAGAGTGTAATTGCTTACATTTCTAAGTAATATTTAAAACTTGAATTTATCCAAGTATTATCTTAGTTTCAAAATTAGACAGGATACGTTGCAAGCCTTTGTTTATACTTTAAAAAATGTTCATGCCATTTAAAATTGTTTCATATGTTATGACGTTGATTTGATAAGACCGATTTCAGCTTTAGCAACAGAGTTTATTTAAAATTCTTCCATCGTTTTAAAAAATAACACAGCTTCCATAAAAAACATTGTCGCTTAAATTTAAAATTTTTGTTTACATTTAATGTGTTTAAATTTATACACTCTTATCATATATTTCCAATATATTAGAATAAATAGCGATCTGATTCAAAATATGGTATCTTTAATGCTTTTCATGTAACAGCCAAACAGTCGCTAGATTAGAAACTTACGACCACAAGCTATTGCAATTTCTAGAAATAATATCTGTTTTAAATATTTCGTAAAGCTAGCCCCAACTGAACTAAATTAAATTTTGCTTATCAACATTTTGCATAGATCATTACTAAATTTACCTGAAAAAGCCATTTTTAGTTTACCGCTAGCGAAAATGTGGCAATCATTATATATATCTATAATAATTGACAACTAACTTATCTAAATATTCCATCAGTTTCCAAAAACATTACCAAGAGACTTACATTGAAAGACTTATTGTTTCTATAAAAATTGCAACCACATTATATTTTATTTTTCATAAACACTTATCATGATTTCCAGAATATATGAAAATTTTTATGTTGCATTAAAAATTAGAAAAGAGAAATGCTTCGACAAAAATTAACCCTTAACTTGTAATTTGTCCTGTGAACTTATTTATTAACAGCTACGCGGATACTTCGGAAATACAATAGTTTAAAAATAAAATGTTCCGATTCAACAGAAGTTTTTCTTCGCCAACTTCATATGTCATGACTTTGACCAAATTGGTTCCCAAACACAGTTCAGTGGAAGTCGAAAAGACGTCAATAATTCCACGTGGAAAAAGAAAACCTTCCGCATTTTGTGTCATCAGTAATAATAAAACTGTAAAACGGTAAGCTTTGTTTACGGAATATACCTCGTCATTGCAGCAAACTTAAGTTTCGATCTCGACATTTAGGAAAAATCGTGTTTTTATATTAAATTTAACAGTTCTGGTTTGAATTGTTTTATTTGTAATTTAATTATAGGATCAAAAAAAATTTCAAAAGATCTGCACTGCAACCGCCATAGGCCGGCCCAAATTATTAACAAGGCCAATTTCCGTTGGAGTTATAATAGTTGTTATCGATTTTAAAGATTTGGATTCTACACTTTTGGCATTGATATGTTTAGATTTAGAAGAAATTCGCAATTAAATTACTTGTTGATTCAATAAACATAAATTCAATAACTAATTTCTAATTAGTATATTCTGCCTAACACGCAATTTAATGGTTTTTGCATGCCACTGTTAAAAAAGCTTCCATATATGTCCAGTTAAGTTGAATGGGCTTCATAGATATTTATCTTTTTTTCTAAATAAGTATTTGTACCACTTTGGGTTGTCAGAGTGTACTAATTGTTAATTGTAATTGAATTAATAGTTTTGCTGTGCGAACTTAATTTAGTGGGTTATTGATAATTTCCAATTAATTTATCAGTTTAATTTCGTAAATCGAGTACATTCTGTAAATAAAAATAATCAAAGCAGCAACCTGCGAACATATGAACAATCGAATTTTCTGGTTTCTTGTAAAAACTCCAGTGAATCAGCAGGAATCGTAATCGCGTACTTACGTACTGTCCGACTACTGCATTAGGCATTTTATCATTATTGAGCTGGATTGTAATTAGAAATTATTTCACCCAATCTCTTCAAATTTCTTCATTAACGTCTTGTAATTTCAAAACTTCACTTCAAATTATTACAAGATAACCTCAGTATTAATAATTTTTGTGTTTCTTATCTGCTAAATATAAAAAGATCAAATACTTGCAAATTGAATACTAACGTCTTTGTAAAAATTATGTCTTTTAACAAACTGATGTAGTAAACTTTGTATTGGTTATTAAAAATTATTTAATAACAAAGTGTTGATGTTAAAGATCGATTAAATTACAGTTCCCATCAAATTATACTCTATTTGAACTTCTAATTTAAATTAAATTATTAATTTGTAGGTTTTTGAGGGCTAAACAAGTTAAATTAATTGTTAATTAAACTAAAAATAATTAGTTGTTATCAGTTGTTTATTATTTATTCGTTTAACTCAAATCTTTAATTCGTAACCTGTGTTGGCTTTGAAGGATCTTTCGTTATAAATAATTTTCTAGGAAAAGCATATGACAGAATATCAATAAAACTATTTTTTAAAGCAGAAAATATAAACTCTTATAAGATGGGTCACAGAATTTAATATAGTTTGTGTTAATAAGCTTTTTAAAATTTCTCAATTACGTTTATGCCTTTGTCAAATTGCTTCTAAAACAAAAATAAATGTCCTCTTTTTTACATTTTTATACATCCAATATTCACATGTCCCACTTTGGCGCTAGGCCCAGCTAGGTAGTTTACAAATAAACTTATTTTTCCAAAACGAACAGACTGCTGAAGCTTTGGTGTTTTGTATGGTTAAATGTTTCTGCTTCAAACTGGACGCAGTAACTTAAGCTTCACTGAATATATTTCGATAGTAGGAAATCATTTTACTACCAAGGAAACACAAAGGGCAGATGAATACGGTAAACAAGTAGTTGGTCACCTTTGAAAAGTCAAGAAGTGATCCTCTCATGAGCACGTTTCATGTAGTAGGTAGCTTCTATAATAAAAGTGTAAATGATTTGAGGAATGAAATGAAGCAATAGTTGCGTTTTGTTCCCCAACAAAACTCTCTGTTAGCATACAAATAAGTGCAGTGAAAAGTCCTAGCTAATTCCCATAAATTGAGTGGAATAAAATAATAGAAATGGACCATACTGCACCACTCACTTCGCAAAATATTTCTTAACTATACAGTTTCTCGGTAAGTAGCAGTGGTTATTTGTATTTGTTGTGTTAGATAAAAATCCCTTTAAAACAGCCAGGTTACGGATTACTCCCATATAGTTACGTTTTCTCAAGTTTCTTCAATTACCGAGCACGTACGTTTAAAAAATTTTCGAACTGTAACGTATTAGATATTATTATTTATTAAAATGCAAGTTGATAGTCCGAATACATAGTAATAGTTGAGTTGCATAAATTGTCTTTAATAACCATTTCCGGTTGAACACAACGGTTAGAAACAAATATTCGTATTGAATGCTGTCCTCCTTCAATAAACATTACTTGGGTATGAAATATTGTAAAACTGTAATGCAGATGCAAACTAAATAATATTTCTTAGAATCCTTCTAATTTAAGCTTAATGCAATGGATACTTATAAACCAAGGTGTTTTCATTCTCGAAATCGTAGTGTAAATCTTGAAAATATCTTCATTAAACCACAAACGCTCATGCATTTCTCACGCGGAGATAAAAAAATTTTCTTAAAAATTCTGTGAAAGCTAACAAAAAATGCATACCTCCACTATATCAGCCAACAAGCAAAAATGTTTGAAGTTTTGACGGATTTAAAAACCAGGTAGCACAATTCGTGTAGCAAAGTAGCCTACTACACTGTAAGAGAGTTATAAATGCATTCTTGAGGATACCACTTACGTGTGGTTGAGCGTGTATTTTCGACTCTTAATATGCAGTCAACAATTTTAGGAGACATGCTTGTCCAAAAATAAAACAACAAGAGGACGAATGTCAGCGTGTACAT
The DNA here is from genome assembly GCA_034695405.1 of Entomobrya muscorum. Taxonomy (NCBI): domain Eukaryota; kingdom Metazoa; phylum Arthropoda; class Collembola; order Entomobryomorpha; family Entomobryidae; genus Entomobrya; species Entomobrya muscorum. The sequence continues at coordinate 5,034 of JAQIWO010000568.1, read as the reverse complement.
TCTTCCTTGAGAAGAACACAGTATACAAATATCTTGTTTGCTCCCTGCTGCATTTAAATATTATCGTAACCTGTTCTACGCGTTCTCATAATCCAATTCTTCTCATTTTAGCCTCTGGGATTGACCAAGCAACACCTACGCCTATACTGCAACTGGAACATTTGTTGAGTTCGAGTTAAAGCTGAAATTTCTAATCTTGAATTTTCGAGCATAGTCGTTAATATTATTTAATACAAGTGGCTAAAAAAATAGAGCAAAACAAAAACAAAACAGTGTAGCATTGAAAAGTTTTCTTCTAAAACATTAAACTTCAGTAGCTACAAGTCAAACTAGAAAAAATAATTTGCTCTAGATTTCTTTTGTGATTTGGTCACGTAAACCCAACACAGTATATTTGTATTTCAGATTTCTTCCCATAATACTTCTTTTTATTCTCACATGCAACGCCTCAAGAAAAATAATATTCATTACTCTTTAGCTTACTTGATGTGCTGTTCTGTGTAATTTAGAGAATTCGGAGATACCTATGTATGCGTTGTGAGTATAAAAAATAAAATTTTCTCTTCACATGCAGCACTTTGATGCTAAAAGCATAAAAAATTTATAAAATACGTCGCCATTCCAAGAGAGGTATATTTTGTTACGGATACAGTGTTAGCTTTATATTTTGGTAACATTTTCTGATTTTCACCTAAAATATAAAATGTCTTTTGCGCTTCCTTACTGATTAGGTAGAATCTAACATGCTTGAGAACAGGTTCTTGTAAAAATTAATTTTTCTATTATGTTGAATATTTTTTACTCAATCGATTTCTTTCGATATTATCTCACTCCTTACACAAGAACTCATTGGCTATCTTATGTTGGATTTATAACACAAAGGTTTTCATCCACGATAAAAAAAGCTGTAAGTTTTTTCGAAACCAAAATATTGATATTGACTGACTATCAAGCATTATTTACAAAAGACAACAAGCAAAAGTAATGTGATAAATCTATTTAAATAAAATAGGAGAAATAAAAAACCTAAATGAAAAGTGCATCACATCCGCTTATCCACGAAAGCATTTCTGCAAACATTAACTGACAAAATCAAATAACAAGTTCATAACCTTATATTTAGCAAATCATTGTAAATCATTTCTGTGATAAGCAACTGTTGTAGCCCCACGGCAAAATATAAATAATATAAAGAGTTCATAAATATTCAAAAAAAAAACCATCTCAAATACACTTTTCACTATCATCAGGTCAAAACATATCTCCTAATAAATAATTAGCAATCATCATCATCATTCACTCAACTAATCCATTCCTACATGTCTCCACTTCAAATTTTGGCAATCCTGCGAACTTGCATTCAAGTGAAAAAAATGCAATGCAACTAAACAAATTTAATCCATAAAAAACCTACTTTTATTTATGAAAATACGAGGTAATTTTCCTAAAAAATCTTTTTGACTTGTTGATGTCTTTAGCATCCACCATCTGCAATACTTAAACAGCATCTGCATCATGCATGATGAGTTTTAAGTTGAATTTGTTTTGTGTGCAGTATTGTATGATATATTGTTCAGAGTACACAAAGGGAATTGACTAGATATTAGAACTTCAGTTTTTTAAGTGAATTAGTTTTTAATCATGAAAATGCTAATTTTAATAGCAGGCTAAGACACCGGTAATAAATGTTTGTTATTTAAAATTTTAATGGGGTTGCCTGAAAATGTTATTTGCGGGAATTTCTAAGTACCCATCTAAAAAATTTACATAAAATATTGCTCCATAAAAAATCACAATACCATTTTTATCGATCCCCGCCAAAACCTACAAGTTAGCACTCTTAACAATATTTAATATAAAATTTCACCAAAATGAATGAATAAATAAATAAATACATGCATACACCCACCCCACAAAACATTTAACTACCTATGCCCATATACTCTCCGCCAAAAAATTACGACTGCAAAAGTGCAACAAAGAACAAAATTGTCGCCCATCAATTACTCATTGATAAATGCGGACGTGCAAAATCTTACAAAGGTCCCGGCAACGGAAATTTTTGCGTCCCGGGTGCGAGCTTCCGATCCCGGGTAAAAAAATTTGTGTTCCGGATACGATGTCCCGTTCCGTGTCCCGGGTGAGCAAATAGAGTAAAATGAAAAAAATTTATCCCGGGTGAGCGAAAAAACGGACAAAAAATGCCTCAAAAACCAATTTTCGATCCCGTGTGAGTAAAAAAAACACGAAAAATGGGTCCCGGTGCCGGGTGACCAAAAAACCGACTAAAAGGACGGCTTGTGTCCCGGTTACGAGGTCCGTGTCTCGGGTGAGCAAAAAAGAAAGATTTTCCGATCCCGGGAAAAAGTTGCAACACAAAGATTTTCTGATCCCGGATAACGCTGCAACGCCGTTGCAGCGTTGTGTGAGATTTTGCACGTCCGGAAAAATGAATCGTTAATAGTAAATAAGCTTTCCTCTCTTTAGTAGTAGCAGAACTTGTACTTGTGTCTGATCTGAAACATTGCCGATTTAGTGCCATTTTTTCTGTTAACCACGATGTAAATAATGATGATCATTACATGACCAATCCATGATCAATGATTTGTTAAAAATTATATTTTTTACACACATTAAATATTGAGCTGGAGATGAAAAATATAATTTTAAGGATTTTTCTTAACAACACTATTAACTTCCAGCGCTACGTGATTCCCTATTCTCATTGGTTTTCTCAAAAAATATCATCATTGTCTACATATTCTCAGTATTCTACGGTCATCGAATTTTTCATCCATAAAATTCTAAAAATGTGGATGCAGAGATTTTGAGCAAATTTAAAAAAAACACAACGCAGAGAGACAGCGCATGAAATTCATCACATCAAAATAAAATATTAGCTTACCAGATTTCCCTCTTCCTCCCCATCTCTCATGATATTGTTTCCTGTATTCGACTTGAACTTCAAATGAACCTATCCTACCTTTTCTTAATACGTTTGATTCCGTGCCTTTAACAACATTCCATGAGCATTGTACTAAACATGTTATACATTTTTATCCCATACCAAGCCCTCTCTCAAAAAGCAAAAAAAAATATCCTGACCAAGACCAAGAGAGCGTGGGTGGGTTAGTGTTTTCAAGCGTATCTCCGCGTTACACGCTCGTTTCTACTCATCATTTTCACCTTTTCTATCTTTTTCATCTCTCTAGATGCTACTATAAAACGACGCAGTTTTAAGTTTTAATTTCACGACTTACTCTGCTAATCGCTTTTCCTTTTGTCGACCCATCAGCAGCACACTCATCATCATCCGTGTCAGAAGACAGACAAATGACTTCGACGTCATTATCGTCGTCAAATAACTTATTATCTTTTTTGGATGTAGCCATTATTTCGTATAATAATTAACTGTTAACTAATTGTATAAAACCACAGTCAAGAAACAAGAAAAGAGAATACCAACAATAATAATAATATTATCACGATTACAGATTTCCAATTAAACTGTAATTTTACTCTTAAAGTCCTGCACAAGAAACGCCATTAACCAAACTGATAAATGATTCATAAATTGCGAACTCTCCTCCATCAAAATTATACATTTAAAAGACACCATTTAACTACTTGGATTCATACTTAATACCACTACTACAAACGACAACAGCTGACAACATGACGTCGGCAGGACGACACACAACGCAATGCTTATGCTTTACAATTTATCCTCTAAATTCACTATAAAATATTACTCCATCATTACCACCGAAGTGTAAATAATATATAAAAAATAAAAATTATATATGTAAATGCAAAATGCATGCATATTCTCTCCTTTCAAACATGTTCAACCTTTTTAAATATATCGTGCATAGAGCAATTGAATGGTACCTTACCAATTTAATCTTACAAAAACATAATACTTTCTACTCCACGTTTCATTGTGACTACTCACACTGTAATATATATTTTTTCTTTCGGCACTTCTGAACATAGCGATGAGTCAACTTGAAATAAAAAAATAAACACAAGTCTCTCTAAATAAACGATTAGGACGCTCTAGATTTATCATATTATCATTCTTGCTGAGGCAATGCTACACATACGTATAGTCCTGATGATGATTATGAAATCTCTAGCGCTCTTTCTCTTACTTTTCTGCCACTATTTGCTTCAAAGCTAGTAGAATTATTGAATCCGAACCTCATAACAATTCTGTATTTACAAACAACACTTGAGATGGCATGTGCTAACGCATAAAATTAGAAAGAATACATTTCCCTTAGGCAAGCAAGCAATACCATTATGTAATGCTGTATTCGCCAATATTAATGAGAACTTTTAAATAAAAGCTGGTAATTCCAAAAAAACGTCATGCCATCCGTCATGCCCTAATATTGATCAAATAGGTGGTAGTTACAATACAAAACTAGATTAATAAATTTAAAAATAAATTGTTTTAAAGCAAAAATTCCTAGTTTACAAAACATTTCTTTCCCCCTGATATAAATACAATACCATTGAGTTAAACACTAGAGTTTGGAATGATTTATTTTTTTAACCACGGACCATGCTGTGCTACTTTAGACTTATGAACTGTTGTTGTTGTAGTTTTTATTAAAAACTTAGATTTTTAATGCAAATAGTTTTCCCCAAAACTTATAAAAAGTAGAAACTAAATTCATATAAGATAAAAAATAACTGCTAATTTTAGTTAAATTAAACCATATCTCATACAAGTAACAACTCGCGTTTCTATCTAACGTTACACTCTATACATTCCAACAAGCTAATTTTGGAACCCACGAAGGCCAAAGGGTAAACTTTACATCATTGGAATTATAAAAAAAAACTGTTTTGTGTCAAAAGTGCTTTTATTAGCCTTTAAGCAACATAGTTTACGGAAATTTTACTTCAAAACCCAAATCACAAGTGCATCGATGGAAACCTACAAAACCCCCAGACATTTTGCTGTTATTACCAGCCACATGGGCGCAACAAATATGGCAGTTTGTATGATAATGTTAATTCCCT
>JAQIWO010000567.1:0-13530 GCA_034695405.1 Entomobrya muscorum | reverse complement strand
ATCCACATGCAAAGTTTGGATGAAATCAAAAATACATGTTGCCAGTGTCTTCCTATTAAAGGAAGAGTTGCTCTTATAGTAGATGGGTTGTCCACTCATTGAACATAGTTGATGAAGCATAATAGCATTGTTTCAGCCGTTGTGAAGATTTTTAACCGGAAGATGAGATTTGAATGACGCAGACAAACTTATAGTAATATTCACTAGATAATATTAAATACTATTTACATTTCTTTGAAATTAATAAGATTTTCCTGAAAAAAAATCTATCAAGATTTCAATCTCCTGTCGGTTTCTTTGTTGTTTCATAAAGAAAGAAATATTATATAAAATGATGCTATTTTTCTAATCTGTCGGAGTTCGAGTTTTATGTTAATTGAATTTCCATTGTTAATTAAAGTTCGATCAAACATATTGACTCTCCTGAGTCGTGAGAAGTAATATTTTGAAAATGCAATAGCCGGTTAGTGGATACTTTTGGGATTGGATTTTGGAGGTGGAAAATAATTACGACTTGTATTGTAGTTTACAAGTAGTAGTGGAAGAAAAGTGACAAAACTTACCAATAAGCTTGAATCATTGTTTTGTTTTAAATTTTGTGACATTATTCATTCATCATACAGATTAAAAATCATTAAAAGAAGAAAATTTTAAACAGGAAAATATTTGTTACAACGTGTTTTCTGATAAAATTATTTGGAAATTGAACCTGTTCTCTGACTTCGTATCTTCCCTTAATTTTGCTCACCCAAATACCTTAAGGAGAGAGTTTGCCCTTTCTTACTCTTCCTTTTTCTAATCGCTAGGCTCTGATAATTTCCTTCATGATTTTTCTCGTACCTGCAACTTGAGGAGTCTACGGGAATATGATGCGCAAACATAGAAGAGTTTTACTTTAACCGTCAGCAAAAGGTTTGGTAAAGTAATAAAAAAGGTAATACGTTATAAGCAAATTAATTTTTGCAACAGTTCTACAAAATGAAATAATTAAGTACACAAAATCAAGCATATTGTCATACCTTCATCTGTTAACTACATGAGAATAAACAAATCAAATGGTGATGGTTGGCAAGATAACGTACGACGGGCACGTTCAAGTTCACGGGTTTTTTTAAAAATTGTACAGTAACGTAGCCCCCTAAAATTTAACACGTTAGAATTATTTACTACCATTTTATGGTGATACATCATCACGTCGAAAAAAAGTTCCTTACATTAGATTTATAACTGAGTATTGCAGATGGGAAATCGAACGGGCGGATTGTTATCACACCAAGCAAAACAGAATGCCGAAAAATCAGCATTCCCAGAGTCTGCTAAATTATAAAGAAAACTGGAAAATATTCATTTTCACCATTAGTCTACCACTGATACAAATTATTTGAATGGGGAATGTGACAACATTCATACCACCGTATTTAATTATTTTTGCGACATAGATGCATAAAAGAAATGTGATCTTCATGATTTGATTTCCATTGCAGAATGGAAAAGCTTTCGACTATCAACAAAATGGAATGTATAGAGGTCAGCAGACAGAAATGAAGGACCGAAAGTTAGAATGAACCTTGGTTGTTTTCAAGGGGACTTTTGCTAGATTTCTATTTTGCAATTTACCGGATCAATTTATTAAGACGATAGGTGAGGTAACGGCCTAGACTGCGACTCTCTTGATAATAATTTGGTGTGGGGATGACAGGGTAACTTGTATTCAGAAAATTGGCAATGGGACTTCAGACGAAAAACTTTATGTATTACGCCAGCTCTTATGATTATTTGGGTTAATATATTTTGTAGCAGAAATGCATACAGAACTCCAACCTTATGATTTAATACTTACCAAATCTTTAAAATTACAGTTTTTTGCGCTATAACATTAAAATCATTTAAGATAAAATTAAAATGATATTAAGAAAAAGTGGAACTTAAGCCTACAGAGATTTAAATGTTTGAAGGCTGCAAGTTACAAATAAAGGTTTAGTTTATTTGGTTAAGAATGAAAATTAATTAAATAGGTGTCATTGTACGCCGGGTAAAAGAAAGTTTTGCCATGGGAAGACTTTCAAAAAAAGAAACGTCTGTGTTACCTGATCGGGTTATAAAATTACAAGCAACACTTCTGATCTTTCAGGGCATTACTTTGTCAAATTAATAATTGAGAAAGTCGCAGCGTCCCCCAACTTGTTGAATCTTTATTGTTCAAGCCATCCAGCGTTTTTGTTTTTTTGAATTTGAAAGTTCAACTGTGTAAATTATTTTTTTTTAGAAATTCGTTTAATGCTCTGCATCGGCTTGTTTATAATAAGTATTATGGAATTTAAACCTCATCATGATGACAATTTGTAAGAGTATAACCAAATATTATTGGCAGGCGAGCGTAATCAAATCGAGGAAGATCAGGAACGAGCGTGTAAACTAAAATATATTTTAAAAGCTCTATTATTTTAAGCTCAATTACTAAGCATGTTTTATCCCCACAAAGTCGCTGCGAGCAAAGCCAGCTTAAACTTAGATTATTGAAATACACCCTAACAGGAAAAATAATTGACGACTCTGTCCTCGTGTCCTCACACCTCCCATAATTGAGTTTTCATCCTATTCCATCCAGGTTGTGTTACCAGACACAAATTTTAGTGCTTCACCACATAATCATTTTTGAGTAATGTGGGTCAATTACTAAGGTAGTTATCAACGATTTAAATTTAACTGGTTTTGCGGCAATTAGAGTTTGCCAGAAAAATGAAACAAAATTAAGGATATGTTGCATTTGAAAAAGTAATGTGAGGAACTTAAGCTTCATTTTAAGTATAAATAATTTTTTGTGAGGTTAGTTGAATTTTAATTCTTTAGTTAATTAAAGGTCACCGGGACGCCGGTCCCGGGCTCATGCCAAAAAACCAAGGATGGTCCCGTATAGAGAACGGTCATGGGAACAAAATGCCGTTGGAATTTTTTTGGCACGAGCCAGGGACCATGAGAAATAGTACTTAATTGTCAAGCTAATTTAGTCAGTAGTTAGCAGATTGGGGCCATGCAACCGATGTATTATTATTTTCCATCAGTTATCCTCACCCTATCTCTCTCTCTCTATGCATGCGTGCATATCGCTCTCGCTATGCATGAAGTACGCCACAAGCACGACTTGGAAGGAGAAAGAGTTGGAAGCTAAGCTCGCGCAAGCCTTTTTGCGTAAATTTGTGAATAGTCGTGTACGGAGTCTGACACGTACTTACACCATAACTTGCTATGGTTCAATCTTACAATCGATGCATTTACCCTAGTGCACGTGATTCAAATCTAAGCATTGGCAACTCATAGTTCATAGCTTGCAACATAGTAAGCATCGCTTAATCCTTACAAAAAAACAATAAAAGAGATTTTACTTTGATCGAGCAATGACCAATTTTGAGATTTTTGAAACGTTCGGATGATGACTCGGGACGAAACTGTAGGATATTTTATTTAAAAAAATATAAATTCATATCCCCTCGTGGAGTGGTCAAGGAGCCCGCATCGTCCCCGATTAGTCCACACACTTGATAATTCCAACAGGCGCACACAGTTGCCTCTTACAAAAACTGTAGAACACTCTGAATAAACTCCTTCAAAAGCTATTCAAGCTTTTTTTCCTTTCTCCGGTAACCAGGTTTCGTAATTTTTTATTAAGCTTCCAAATAGTAAAACCAGAAGTGAGTTACCTCGGAGTAATTTTAAAACTGAGTCATCCACGGAGTAAAATTCAAAATGAATTACCCGACGAGTTAATTTAGAAATGAGTTTTTGGTATTTTTCATTACATTTAGCTTCCATTTGTATTCCGTTTCTACCCAGGCTTACAGGTCAGTCAACAATGCATTCAATTTTTTGAGCATTTAAAAATGAGTTCCCTGATGAGTAAATCAGAATCCTAACATTTGAAGGGGCGTAGCTTCCAAAGTTGACCTCCCTTTTTATTACTTCTGAAGTTCTGTTTTTCTTTTCTTTTTTTTGAGCTTTTTTTCATAGAACACAATGACGTATATCTGTATGTTGTCAAAATGATCGCTATCAGTATATGCTATCAATATAATTAATAAGTTTATATTAGTTTTGAATCAGTAGAAAAATCTTTGATGAAGTTGACTACGATTTGCAGATGGGAAATCGACACGGGCAGATTGTTATCACACCAGGCAAAACTGATTGCCGAAACATCAGCATTCCCAGAGTCTGGTAACTTATAACAGCAAGCAAGCATATAAATGACAAAAAGCTCAAAAACCGGCCGAGATGCACTTCTTGCCGACATATCCAGAGCACAACCTAAAGGCTGCCTCTAGACGTACTGGCAAAAAGTGCATCTCGAGCTGTTTCTGAGCATTTAGGAATTTTCCACTGCGAAAATCGTCTCATTCAAAACTAACATAAGTAAGCTTGTTAATTAGCAAATAACGATCATTTTGATAACATGTACGTCTTTGTGGAAGGTCAACTTTGGAAGCTACGCCCCTTCAAAGGTCAAGATTCTGATTTACTCATCGGGAAACTCATTTCTCCTCCAAAATTATTTAGGTGTTGCCATTGGCGGCTTACCCTGATTTCAGAACTGAATGTTTCGAGTGATCCTGTCTAGGCTGACGGCGCGAGAGTCAGAAACGACGTTTTTGTCGAGATTCGCTTTTTGGGAAGTTTGAGAGGAGACTTAGGAGGAGGGGTAAATTTTGGAATTCAGGTTTTGTTGAAAGGGTTGGATAATGAGTCAAAAGGATAAAGGGGTGGGGTTGTATGAATCCGGAGGACAGAGGTGGGGAAAAGAAGAACGATGGGCCTTGTCTATGGTAAATATTTTGGGAGAAACGAACAGGATCCGCTGGTGCAACGGGCTGCCTTTATTGTAATCCGGGATTGTAGAAGGAGGGTGGGGAGAAAGGAATGGGGGAAGCATTGGGGGCGCAGGACGAGGTTGGGGAATAGGTGGAGAATTCGCTGGTTATGTGTTAACGTGCAACCTTATGTTTTAGAAAATATAATTTTGTATGGTGCCCGCTTAACTTCATTCGTTTAGACCTCGTAATTTATTAAATAAACAAATAATTTATTTTTGCAGCATTGAATAAGGTAAGAGTTTTTGTCTGATGAGCTGTTTATCATGAAATCAACATATTATGTTTTCTTCGTCTCGTGACAAGTACAAATATTTACAGGTTCCAGTCAAGTCATCTTTCAACTTTAATCGTTCAAGTGACCTGAGTTGTGACTGCCTTCATCGTTAAACCTTTTTTAAACAGCAATTCGGGATTTCTGAGTTTTTCTGCCAGTAATTGGGACAGTGTCACGGTACCCCGATTTTTTTACTCTGCCGAATTTTAAACATTTTTATGCGTGGCGGAACTGAATATAATTTATTTTTGTTATTTACACAACCAATTAGGAATCATGTTTGCGTCTTTGAACGAAAATTGCATTTAATTTGAGACTATGCTAAAAATATACATTGACAGGACATGGTCCATGGAATGAGTTTACGTGTCAAATATCCTATTGTAAAATTGATGATGCTGAAGTGTAATTTTCTTTTTACTTTTTTACTTTGAGACAATCTTGTTTACTTGACCTCTTCGTGCTGACATCAATGTTTCATTTAATGTTGGTTTTTCATTTGATGTCTGCATCAGAAAACAGATTAACATGAAATTACATTTGAATTTATATACAGATCTAAAAGATGGCATATGTATAAACTCAATGTTTTTTTGTCATATCAATTTTTAATTTTTATTATGTCAATTTACATTTCCAGGGCAGGGTTACCTTCACCACATGTTATTTTAATTTACACCTTCCACATTCCATAGTTAAGCATTTATCGCAAGAAATATTTTACTCTTGCATATAAAAAAATGATAAAAGTAAATGTTTTCGTAGACCTTCACGATATAACATTATAATGTATACATTGTTTGCCTTCGGTTTACGCCGTCTTCTTCAGGGAGTACATAATCTACCATAGCACGAAGTTTCCATCTTAGTAGAGCACATTCTTCGTACCAGCAAAAACCAATGTAGCGACATAGAAACAAACACAAAAATGAGATAGTGAGTTATTTTTCAGTATTCAGCTACTACTAGCAAAATCAGTCAAAAGTAAATTGTCATCGATTCAAATTGTGAATTATTTTAGAAATTTGAAAGTTTGCTCTGATGAACTTCCACTCACGAATGTTTTCTTCGTCCAGTGACCAGTGTAAACCATTCTGGTCAAGTTAATAGCATGAACAGCAATGCAATTACAATGCAACTATGCATTCCTTGCTGGAGACCAGGAGGACCATAGAATGGGAACATTATGAACGCACATAAGCACTATTATTTTGTGAGATTTTTGCTGCCAAGGATCTTAGCCAAAAACACCAAATGATTTATTAAATATTTAAAAGTGCCATTTGTCGTTTATTTTCTTTGAAAATGCTAAACAAGTTGCTAATCGGTAATAAATCTAAACTATCCCCCTCATTTTATAGCTTATCTATTTCACTATGTCATTTGCACTCCTTCATAAAAGTGTAATCCCATTATCATTTTTGGTGATGTTTTGAAAATTTGAAGAGGCAACTTAATAACTTATATTTTTACTCAGCTGTACTCTTTACTTGTACCCCATTTATTATCATCATCATTATATTTAACATGAAGCAACATACACTAAAAAAAGCACTGGTTTTCAACTTTCCCGTCCGCCTCCCGGTCCTCTGGTTCATGGGGAGCGAGTGACTTTCACTACAGCCAACGAGAAGCGGACAGCCGGTGAAAATGAAAGTGCCGAGCGAGGAGAGATTTGGACAAAATCTAGAAGAAAACCAAATTTTTATTCTTAAAAAATTATTTCTCAACGTTTTTGTCCTAAGTGCTCCTCGTTATGGCTCTTTCCGGCGAGTTATGCTCTGTCAAGGAACTCCACTTTATTTTGAGAAATGCATACCAGCACCTGATGCAGGCACACATCTAGCTACTCACTTCATAGCAAAGCAAAGAATTTTGGAGGGGGAAAGAAAATAATTTGTCATACTCCTCATGTAACATTTGGTCAATTAATTGAATTGTTTGAATTAATTTGTTGTTTAGATTACGGTGCCCACGTATTTAATACACTTGAGAAGAAAAAAATGCTGCAAATATTACTGATGAATTTAAGACTAAAATGTATTTTATGTACCGTTTCTAACAAACTTTAAATTAAATATAGACATTAGAAATTATATCGGTGTTCTTATTTATATTTTATTGAGCTTAATGCAACGCCCTAACAAATGTATTTGCAGCATTTTGGTTAATCGTACCAGTAAGTTTGCAGGTCATAATTTTGAGATTGCCAATTAACGTAAGATATCCTGCTCTAAAAAGATTATGACTTACGGGTTACACTTTTTTGCCTGTTCGACTCTTCTGCTTTCTAATACGTTTGGATAATTTTTGTGGCCACAGATTTATATTGGATATGATTTATGATTTTCAAATTAATATATATTGCTTGGCTTGCATTTAACATCTTATTAACTAAAATAACTTTACTAAACTGCATTCATACAAGTTTATAGGAATGTAGAATTTGGCGTTGTAGTATTGGTTATAAAGGGCATATAATGGGGATAAAATAATTTAATTGTGAATGATGCAAAACACGTCAGCTTTGTTACTTTAGTAATTATTTATTTAATATTAATTGCAGGTATTAACGAAGAGATATGGTACTACAGCCCCTAGCCCCCAACATTAGCCCTTTTTACTTCGAGGCGTTAACTGTTTCTGGTCGTTGGAATACAGAAACTCGGGTAACAGAGCATTTGACATGTACATAGTTTTTATAATTTTACGTGTTTCGAAATTGAATCTTCATGTTTTCCCACTTATATTAGGTTAAAAAAGTGTCATTGCATTAAAATGCTTTTGCGATTATTTATTTACATCATAAATTTTCATTTATGGCCCATGTATTCTTTCTAATGTTTTTACCACATCCCAAACCACTCGTGCATTTACAATTTGGATGATGAACATTCATATAGTCAGTTCTTATAAGTTTTGATCAAGTTTTTAGCGTGTGAAACCGACTTGCGACGGATACTGCATCCGTCTACGATAAATAATTAATACCCAATTTATTCGTTAGTTTGGTAGTATTTATGGATATTTCTTGCGATGCTGAATATAAATTATGACATGAAAATATGATTAGTTTTTGCACTTTGCGGTCAATTCATTCAAAATAAATTCTGTCCGGCTTATTGAGCCGATAATAGTCTCTAAAGTTCGATTGAAAAAAATGTCTTTAAATAAAATGAAGCTGTTGTTATCGAATCGCTAGTGCTCCTGGCGTTCCTTCGTTTGGCGCATTGCTGGGAAGGGAATTTCGTGTTTAACGACAAGTTTGATGGAAACTCCATGGACCTGAATAAAAGAGGGAATACCCGAATACCAGACAGGATGTGGGATCGGTATGATTTAAACTGGTACTTATTATCATCATGTGCAATTCTCTTGTTTAAAAATTCATCAATAAATGCTTTTACAACTTTTAGAATATGGAGCTGGAAATTTGCAATGCTACTCAAAGAACAACGTCGAATTCCGGAGCGGTCACTTGGTAATTACTGCCAGAAAACAGCAGGAGCAAGGCAAGAAGTACACTTCCGGTGGAATCGGCCAAAAGGGAAATGGGTTTGTGTATAGTGCGTACGTCACCCGAGATAAGCTAGCCAGAGGTGACAATCAATAGCCAGTAATGTGGCGCATGCGGAGTTTGCAGTGCTTTGGCTGCCATCAAAAATTGAGTGGTTTATTGAACATAAAAAAATACTTAAGGGTCTAATTGACGAATGGGACTTTCACCCGAAATCGGGGAAAGCCAACAACCCCTTTCGGGATTTTTTGGTAGATTTCCCCACATAGACCTAAGCACAGGGGCCAAGCCAACGATGGCAATGGATTGGGTGCGTGTAAAAATTGTAATTAGAAGAACCAGTGCATGGTCGAATAATTTTATAAAATAGTTGGAAATAAATAAAGAGATAAATAAATAAATGAATAATAAAGGAAATATAAAATGGTTAATTAGGTGATTTATGTCCAAAATCAGGATGGCCTGTTGTAACGATGATCTCCAGATCTGCTGATATTAAAAACTATGAGTCATCATCATCAACATGAGTGTCCACCTCTTTAGATCAATACAGTAATAAAAAATGAAAATAATTATTATAAAGGGTGATCGGGGTATGTTTCTGGAGGTGGATAGAAAATCGTTATAAATCCTCATGCAACGTTTGGTCCATTTACTATTTATTTAAAGTAATTTATTTTAAGATTACGGTGTCCATGTATTTAGTTCACGTAAACATATGCTGAAATAAATATTATCAATGAATTGGTAACTTATATAATATCTCGTTTCTAAAGAATTATAAATTAAATAGACAAATAAGAAATACTATCAGCATTCTAATGAATTTTTTTATTAAGTTTATTGCAACGACGCTTTAAATATTTATCGCAGTACTTTTACACATATATCGTGTAAACAAATTAAGATAATTTTTGTTTCGAGATTGCAAGCCAATACAACTAATTCAGCAATACCAGAAATAGTGTACCAATTCAGGTATACAAACATTTGGCCTGTTTAACTTAAAAGCATCGTGTCAACTGCACAAAAATTTGAGCCCAATAACTCACTTCGTAAGGTAACGGCCTTGTAAATTAATTGTTTTTTAATGATAAGCTTAACTTAAAGACCCTTTTATAGTTTTTGCAAATTCACAAGACCTAATTTACGCACAACTAATTGGCGCACCAATAATGCAACAATTGTTCCATTACTACTCATATAATTTATTACCGAAAACAGATACTCATAATAGCTTTAATACTACAGACCCAACTTTAACAGGAAATATTAAAGATGGCGTTACAATAAACAATTTTTGATACAGCCAAAAATCTGTATCTTTTTGCGTACGCTTCCTTCAGGATTCTAAGATAAGTCACTGAAATATATTCCACAGGCACACATCAAACAATTTTGTAATTTTTATACGGAAATAAATTAGATAAATTAACGAGTATATGATCTTATTTTTATTTCGGATTACAGATTTTTTACGAAAACCTATTGCAATTTTGGTAAATTATTTCCATTCGTTTAGTTCCACCATGTTCCAACAAAATCAATTCCGTGTAAATGTTTTGAGCGTTACAACGTCAGATAATAACTTATCAACTTGTTGTTTGATCGTATCTCGACGAAGGTCTTCCTAGAGAAGGATTATGATCTTTAGGAATCCATAGTTCACTAGGCTGACATTTTAGCCTTTCTGCCGACATTGAAATAAGCCTGATTGGTTCCCGTAAATAGGTAGTTTCATTATCTTAAATAATTAGAAAACGCAGCAGCATGGCTCGCATTTTAATTCAACATTTAACATAGCACGTTTTGATGTAATAAATATTGCGAAAGTAATCTCAGCTGCTATCAGTATCAGGCACTAAAAATGTTTAGTAGTCCCAGCACTACTATGCCATTCATCGTCTCTTCCCACAGCACCACCCATCAGAAATTTAAATTAATTTGTAGGCCATAATAATATATTCTTTTAAGAATAGCTTTTATAGAACTAATTAAATTAACTCATATTTAAAACAAATTGTTAACGGGTTTTTTTTTTCAAAATTACCATCCCGTCGATCCGCCGCCGTCTTGCTGCCAAACAGGTTTCAAAATAATAAAGAAGCCAATCAAATAAAACAAACTTAAGAATTACGAATAATTGCAATAATATATAACAATCAAAATTGCAATATTGCAGATCTGTTAATTCTATAAATTAATTTAATACATAAGCTATGGCCATAAAGGTTATTATTTAATTTTACATTGTGGGCTTGAAGTAAAGTTGAAACCTAGAAAAACAAAAATCTGATAAAACGAAAAGAAGAGAAAAATCACAAAACACTGCACTTATCTCTACTATGAAAGATTTCGTGTTGAAGTTGACTTAAAATGATAAATTCACGGTTAAATTACTCACGGTACAATCTCAACGTCATACCTTTTAAGTGCAGTTCTGATTAATACAACGCACCCTCAAATCGATTGTTGAAATTTTTGTGGTGTCGCAATTAACAACTATGAAAATGTAGGACGTACTGCCGTTGCCATCGAATGCTTACAATGATGCAGTAGAAGCTCTATGACTTTTTTCTCACTGCATTACAATTTTTGTTCACCTCCATGCAGGGGTGGTTTGAGAAAAATTATAATGCAGTGAGAAAAAAGTCATAGAGCTTCTACTGCGTAGAATGATTCTTTCAGTTCCACAAGCAGTAATAAAATATTAAATTAGTTTGGAGGAAGAAATTATGACTCTTGAACCTTAATATTTAAAAGTGCGACTTAAAATATTTCGCATAATACAAGTAAACTTTACATAGTTTAACTTCGCCTTCTGCAGGAAAACTTGCTCCATGTTCCATTTGAAAAAGTAAAGTTTTTGGGAATAGCCCAAAACCTTGGAATGCATTTTATTTCCTGAATAAATAAATAGGCCCAAAAAAATAAAATATTTAGCTTGGAAACCATAAGAACGCAGGTGAGTCCTCCTCAACTAACTATTTCCAGCTTTGTGTAAAAGATACAAATAAATTTACAAGAGATTCAAACGCAAGAAAACAAGTATGCCGAGCTATATTACCTTTTAATTCAATTAACGACCCAATGTCTTTATCACTAATAAATCATGGCGTTACGTAATACACATTAAATTATAAGTGGAATTTGCCAACATTAATATCTTTTGGGCTAGAATTCAAACGGTTCTTAGAAATGGCAATAATAACAACTAAAATATTATTGCAGTATACATCACTAGTTAATACAGACCGTGAGTCCATTTTACCTATGCCTCTGTGGAGTTTGAGTCAACAAGAATTGTTGTAGCGGCGTAGAAACAAACACAAAACAAGCTTGTCACAGCGTTATTTGGTATTCAGCAACTCAAATCAGTCAAATGTAAATTGTCAACTAATTGAATTGTGAATTATTTTAGAAATTTGAGAGTTTGTTCTGATGAAACTCCATTCCCGAATGTTTTACAATTGATTTGTGCTTCAAAACATTGATTTGTTTAAACGTTTAATTTTTAACGTTTGTGTGTTACCTTTTGAATTTGTTGTTGTTATGCTTACCTTTTTTTCAAATGAATTTTTTATGGTGCCTACTATTTTGTAACTCTTTAGATTTCATAATTTATAAAATAAATATTGATTTATTTGCAACAATGAAAACATGTGATTTTGGTCTGATGAACTTTTCTTTAAATCATAGCAGCTTTGTGTCCAGATAGCCATACATACTGATCATCTAGTCAGGAACACCACCAATTACAAACAACCCAACTATTTATGGTTGTATAATTGATAAAGATCATGTACACGCGTGTCCCTTGATTCTATTTTTTTCTTTTTTACATTTCCCAAACATTGTTGTTTTTCATATCTGTATGGCTGGTAGCCTAATTATCCGTATTATTTTGTTGAAGACACTGTCTGAGCCAAAATACAAAGCAGTTTTGGTTTTCGGGGTTTTTTGGTTTGTCTGTTATTAATTGTCAGGCTGCTAAAACAAATATTTTGAGAAATATTGAACTAATTCTTTGAAAGAGAGATATTTTCTGTGTATCTAAAACACATATGTGTAAACGACAAACCATACATATCACACCAGTGGCTTCATTCATGCATGCATGCGTCATCACATCATCATAACGAGCAATGATTTATCTTCGTGAATTTATTGATCCGTCAATGGATATCTCTGAGATATGCCCGTTCTACATCTATGATATATACGCCAGTTACAACCAAAATAATTGTAACGGCAGAACGTGGAAGCAAACGGATTTTTTTGTGTTCAGCATTTTATATCAATCAGTAAAAACTAAAACGTGATCGAAATAAATTGTGATTAACAAAATATTTTGCTTCACCACTTAAGTATTTACTAGGTAAAAAACTGTTTATTTGAAACGTGAGAAAATAACTGCTTTACTGCAGGTTTTTTATAATTCTATTTGTTGACCACTGTTTTCGTCACTGTGATAGCAGCACTCACTCGTGTGATTGTCATTTATTGTTTTATCTTTTAATCCACCTCATCAACATATTTTCAAAAACAATAAAAAATTTCTAATTTCTGGTGCAGACAAACAATTAAAAAACAATACTGCTTTTGCATTTGTTTACACATACGAATAGTAAGGATGGATTACTCACGTGTCGAAGAATTTTGTCTAAAGGCCTAAGCTGACCTTATTCTCAACCAAAATTATCAAAAAATGTTTATTGCTTTTTCATGAAATTTTGACTAAGTAAATTAGTTTTAAGTAAATCAATACCCTACACCAGAGGGTTAATTTATAGAATAAAACAAATACGTATTTAAGCCATTTGATCATGACAACCTTAACAAATATAGTAAAATATCTATGGTAGTAGGTGAGT
>JAQIWO010000566.1:0-13534 GCA_034695405.1 Entomobrya muscorum | reverse complement strand
ACCTACTTTGCCTAGGCATGTAGTTAAAAGCTACCCATTCATACACAAAAGGCTTAAAAATATAATATGAATGAAAATATAAGAAGAGAATATGCATGCCTACATCCATCAAAGTAAACCACAGGAACAAAACAAATTATCGACTATTTGGTCAGGTAAGAAAACATGCATTAATGCGAGACGACTGCACCATTGTTTAAAAAAGTAAATACAAACAAAAAATAGTTTTTGAGTCTAAAGCCGTTGTTGCATTAAGTGGGCTCTCCGTGGAGACCAAGGTACTTTATTTTGGCTTTCGTCTTCTGTAATATGCTGGGAATGAATAAATTATGTGTTTTTTACTCAAAGTTTACAATGTTCACAAAAATAAGTTTATTTTTAAGACAGGATGATACTTGAACATAATTCCTAATTGAGAGTACCTAAATTTATCCTGCTTGTGAAAGATTGTCAAGTCATAACATAATTGGCCAAACCCCACAAATAATATTTTATAATTAGTAAATTCATGAAAATGTTTTATATATTATTTACGAGTGGTAATTATTTATATATGCTTGTTTGATGACTACTTTTAAAATGTCAGTATTTAAGACAAGAAGTTATATAAATTTATTTGCTTTGTCTTTCAAAATCACCATAACTTATTTAATAATTTGTTATAGATAATTTTATAACTTAAGTTACACAAAATATGACTAGCCTTAATTAATATAAATATTAGATACTAAAATGTTTCTTATTAATCATAACTAGACATCAAATTCCAAACATTTCAAACACGCCCTGAGACCTCAAATACTCAAAACTTTTCATAATGATATCCATCGAAGTAGACTGATAATTAGCCAGTTCTGGAAGATACTTTGAAATCTTCCTATTCTCAAAAAACGTGTCCGGGGAAATCAAGTATCCCGAATTGGACGGAAAGGCATCAGAACCCAGAATGTCTAGCACCCACTCGAAATTCGTGTACAGCTCCTTCAGAGATTCCATTGGAGTCTCCGTCCCTTGGAGGAGGCTCGCAAATTCTTTAAACTCCACGAGTTCCACCTCAACTCCGAATTCTTCCTTGGCCAAATTTGCAAATTCTTGCTCCACTTGGGGATGAGGAAGACAAACGTTATAAATTTCTTCAGGAGCCTCATCATTAAAAAACAATTTTAGACTCATTTCCGCACAGACGTCTGCAGGCAAATAGTGAGCGGCCAGAGGTAGACTCGGCATCGCCCTCAGTTTTAAGTACGTCAGTAGCCTCAAAATCAAATGATTACTCTTCCAGTTCATCTGGCCCGTTTCGCTGCTTCCGGTGATATAAGGGAGTCTAAACACTTTGCAGGGTAGACCCCTCTCACTGGCTTGCCTGATCAAAAGTTCGGAAACAAACTTGGAGGTAAAGTAGCCCGGTATTTTGTGATTCACGATAACTTTAATTTCCTCCTTTTCTGGCCAGTTATCGGAAAATGTGCCTTCCTCATTTCCGCCAAATACGCAAAGCATTGTGGAGGCATAGTAAAGTCTTTTAGGTTTTCCAGTGCAGGCAAATTTAAGAATATTAAGGGTGCCTTTAACATTGACACTCCGGACGTCATTCCCTTTCCCATTCTCAACTTTCCTGTAGGGCTCCACATGATTGGACTTCACAGCGCAGTGGATCACGGCGTCAGTGGAACCGCAAAGTCTGTTGTACTCGGCGTCATTCAGTCCCAATCTTGGTAAGGATGCGTCACCACCAATGCACTCCACCTTATCGAGATCAATTGCAGACGAAAGACTCACGGAGTTCAGAACTTTTTCTAGTCTCGCTTTTGGTGACGCATTTCCTCTGACTCGGATAAGACACGTTACCCTTTCAACTGACTTGTACGACTTGAATATCTCTGCCAAAATAAACGGCCCGAGTTGTCCGGTGACTCCAGTTAGGAATATGAATTTTATTTCTGATGACATTACAGCTTTGCCTTGGTCAGGGGAAGGACAAATGCTTTCATCCAGGTGACAATCATTTAATAAGAGCTGTGTGAATTCCTCAGCAGATAAAGCTTTCTCCACTTGCTTATCTTCATCCCCATTATCATCGTCGTCATTGACAATTTTGTTGACGAGGGCCGTAGACAATTCCAGGATCGTGTTGCAATGTTTTAACAGACTCGTGGCCACCGTGACTCTGGTTCCGAGCAAAGTTTGAATGCTATTTTTCAACTCGATCATCATCAAAGAATCAACGCCCAGCTCCTGAATATTAGCAGTTTTGCTGATCCGCTCGCTCGACTCCAGACGGAGAGCAGATCTAATTATGTTACTTAAGTAACCAGATAGCACGTTAACTTTACCTAGCTTTTCTGGTGCGTCATCCAGCTCCTTCCAGATTTTATCTGTGGGAATACCTTTATAGCTGGTAGCGTCATCTCCATCCTGTTTGAGAAGACGCTCGTCAATGTAGTGCTTTGTGAGGGGACATAGCATGGCGAATTTGTGGAAGGACTCGTAGTCGCTGAATGACACTTGCGTTTTATTGTTTTTCAGGGCTGCCTCCAGTCCGTTGAGCATTCTCTTGACGCTCACGGGCAGAATTCCAGAAACTGAAATTTCCTTTGCGCATCCCACCTGCGCCCATTGTCCTGCAAATCATAAATTAAAAAGTACATCGGTATTGCATTTTATTAACCAACCTGAGAGTCGTCGTAGGTCTTACTTTACCCCAATTTATAGATGTGGCCGGAAGACCCCTCGAATGGCGATAATGAGTAAAAGCATCCTCGAAACAGTTAGCCGCCGCGTGATTTGCTTGACCCACCGTCCCCACCAGCGCAGTAACGGACGAATACAAAACAAATTGTTCGAGACGCATCCCTCGCGTTATTTCGTGCAGATTCCAAGTTCCTCTCACTTTCGGCGTAAAAGTCGCGTCAAATGACTCCCATGTCTGGTTTCCATAGAGATTGTCGCGAAGGACACCTGCGCAGTGATGAATTCCCCTTAGTGGCTTTCCCAATCGAGATATATACTCCATAAGGGATCTGCACTCCTCTAAATTCCCGACATCTGCTAGCTTTACGGTGACGTTGAAGCCCATTTCGTTGAGACGCTGAATCTCCCTGGAAATCTGAGGCTTGGGTGGACTTCTTCCACAGAGTACCACGTCAGTTGCTCCTTTCTCCAACATCCACTTGCACACTTCAAAGCCAATACCTCCCAGACCTCCAGTAATAAGATAAGTAGAATCGCTCCCAAACAGAGGAACCTTCACCTGGAACTTACCGTGGTCTGTGCTCACTTCCGGCATGGTGCACACCACCTTCCCAATGTGCTTCGCCTTCTGCAAGTGTTGGAGTGCTTGTCGGATGTTCAGAGCATCATACTTGACGTATGGCAACGGGAATATCTTTTCCTCTTGCAGAAGCTGCTCCATGATTTGTAATAACTTGGCCCATTCACTTGCCTCGAGCACTGTCAGGTCAACGATAGAGTAGGAAACATCAGGTCGAAGGGCCTTGACCTCTTCCGGTGTCCAAACAGACAGTTTGCTCATTTCCACGAATCTCGCGTTTCTGGCGGAAGCACTGAGCGTTGCTTCTTTGAAACCGGGACCGGTCAACGAGTTCAAGACAATGTCGATTCCACGTCCTCCTGTCACCTTTAATATTTCCTGCTCGTAGGACGTGTCCCTGGATGGAAATACATGCTCAACTCCAAGGGCCCTAAGATAAGCTCTTTTTCTCTCGTTTCCTGCAGTGGCCACAATTTTCGCTCCCACGTATTTCGCCACTTGAATGGCAGCTAAGCCCACTCCCCCCGATCCCGTGTGAATCAGTACCGTGTCTCCTTTCCCCATATGGGCTATGTTTATCAGGCAGTGATAAGCCGTTGCAAAAACTGCGGGGAGGGTAGCTGCTTCCCAGAATGTCAAATTGTCAGGAATACGAAGAACAGTTTGCATGTCAAGAACGAGATGACTAGGCAGTTGATCCTCTTTGAAATTATTGGCTCCGAAAACCCGATCCCCAACTTTCAACCTGGCATTTTCCCCCACTCTCGTCACAATCCCAGCAAAGTCCAGCCCCACGCAATTGATGCTTTCAAACGTTTCACTTGGCTTGAGAATGGCAAATATGTCTCTGAAATTGAGGGCGTATGCGGTCACTCTAATGTTCACCTCATTCTTCCCAACGGTCTCCTCGTCCAGAATGTCAAACTCCAAGTCTTGAATGGTCCTCGATTTTGGGAGTATCAGATGATATCTGTCAGTGCTCGGGGGAAGCTTGAGCTCATCGTTCTTCGTTGATATCGTGGCCTTAACGAGTTTCGGCTCATATCTCAGGCTGCCCCTATATACCACCTGAACACGCATTTGCTCTTTGGTCCCTTTGCTCATCATTGCCAATTCAAAAAGCACCTGATCAACAACTCCAGATCCTGTTGAGCTCTGCTCCAAATCGACATACCTGACAAAAAGGTCAGTGTACTCGTTCTTCAAGGATTTCATCATTCCAAAGAGTACTGCGGGTGTGGGATTGGAAATGGGCATGTCCCCAACTCCTGGGTGGACACCACTGGTGAGAACTAATAGCTTTGGAGGTTGTTTCATCGTCAACAACCTTTGCGTGATTGTCAGGAAGACGTTTGCCACAGCTTTGTGATCGGTTTCCTCTGTGTCCAGCGCCCACGCAAAAATGATGCCAGTAATGTTGTCAACTTGGTCGTTCTCAAGAAAAAGATTTGAATTTTCTTCATCGCCTTTAAAAATGGAGGTCACGTGGTAGCCACAAAAGCGGAGACTTCCGGCCAATTGAGTAGTTAGTTGATTGTCAGGTGACGGTGCAAATATTAGCCATCTTTTGCAAGATTCTTCCTCCATCTGAGAATTTGTTAATCTTCGAGTGTCTACATCTTCATGATTAAATGGCACAGCTTCTGCAGCAATGCATCCTGTTTTATCCAAATACTGTTTTACGGCCGGAGATGACGCAAATCCTGACCTCGACAATAGCTGAAGCCACTCCGCTTCCCCCACACAGCAATGATGTGGTCTCAACTCAAAGTCTTGGAAGCGCCAGTAGCCCTCCAGCAGACCAAACACATAGGTCATCCCCCTTTCCTCTACCAGCGTTTCATTCAGCAGGAGGACCCCTTGGGTTCTAATCGTTTGTCGCAAGTGAGCAAGGGACTCTTTCAAATCCCTCGTAGCGTGGAGTACATCTAGGGATATCACCATGTCGAAATAGTTTGGAGGTATTCCTTGCTCGAGAGGAGGCTGCTCAATGTTGAATGTGGAGTACTTGAGATTTTCTTTGAATGCCTCCAACTTGATTTCTGCCTTTGGAAAAAAGGATTGGGAAATGTCGGTAAAATAGTATTCAAAGTTGTTACCCCAAATCTCCTTGAGACAGGTGAGAACAGGAAGGGTCATCGTGCCATAACCAGCGCCAACCTGAGAAAAAAAAAACACAAAATTAAATTATTAAGGGCTCAGGGTTATGTCAATTAAGCTTAAAGTTAATTTGTTATTGCATTGACCTCCATCACACGAAAAACTCGATTTCCAGAGTTAACATCATTGCTTGATCTCAACTTTTCCGACAGAGCTCGAATAATATTTGTGGTGCTCTGAATCGTCAAATCGTATCCCGGATAATTTTGATAGTAGCAATCTGCTGAATAAATATGCTGCTCGGGTTCCGTCGGATACAAAATGGAAAGTGGCGTCACCTCTCCAGTTAACATTTTGTGCTGGTGCTTGGAAACATTTGCATATACATTCACAAGTTTTGAGAATATTGATGAGTTTAAGGAAGCAAACAAATCAGAGATTTCCCTTTCGATGGGGTCAGTGGACATAGGCAGACTGAGAACACGCCATGCATTGTCATCTGAATTGAACTCCATAGATTTGTCTTCATCTTCCAAAACGATAAAGTAAAAGTGGACAAGTTGGTAGAAATGGGAAAGGATTCCAAACTCGTCACAAAATTCCTTTACAGTAATTAACTGGCCAACTTGTGGAGTCCAGCCGAGTTCATAAAGCGCGTTGAGAATGTACAGGTAAATTAGTCGTTCCAGCTTGGCGTCAGTTTCCGGATCCAATGTGGGAAGATCTTTCCTGATTTTTTCTAACTCCTGTCTAAAATTGGAGCTGGAGGTGACCCCTTCCAGGGGGATCAGCTCTAGGAGATTGCTACATGGTCCAGGAATTGCCCTCCATATTTCCTCCCACGCTTCCGGCACACTGCTATGTTGCTGCTCGAGAACGGACTCGATTGTCTTTACGTTTGTTTGAATGAGTTCCAAATTTTCTATTAGCGCCAGAGGAGTCAACGAGTGATCCTCGCAAGTAGTGGCTACAAAAGCATGGCACTTTTCATTCTCCAACCAAGCATGTATTTTCAAAGGTCCATGGGTTGATCCTGATGTCAATGTTGAGAATAAGGTGAGCTGGCCAATGTGCACGGGAACCTGGAGCTTGGTGCTACTCTCGTGCCGAAACTTTGTGAGAAGGGATGCCTGAAACATGGCGTCAATGATAAGTGGATGTAGCAAATATTTGTTGACATCTTCGGGAATCTTCATTTCCACAACGACTTCATCCACATTATTCTGTTGATCGAGAAACCACACCTTTTTCAAGGTTTTAAAAGTTTCTCCAAATTTTAGTCCGGCGTCGTCAACACGTCTGTAGAATTCATCTGCGGATATGCTTGCCATTCCATTTATGATTTCCTTGACTCTTCCAGGCTTCCATTTTTGAGCAGCTTCTTTGCTGTTGGGAACCGCTACGAAATTGGCACTCGAATGCTCCACCCACTTTCCTGAGCCGTCTTCCTCCGAAAGTTCCTGTTGTTGGTGGAATACCTTAACATGGAAGCCCTGTGAAATGGCTTGTTCTTCTTGAAGGTCATTCTTTTTATGATTGGCTGACAAATCTACGACAACCTGAAGGCGACAGCTCTTTCCCTCTTTTAACTCCAGGGGAGCGTCAATCCTAAGATTTTGAATTCTCAATGGCCTTACTGGCATTTCCATCGTTTCCGTAAGTCCACTCGCCACACAGTAGCCAGCAGATAAGCACATTTCTGTGAAGCCAGCACCCGGAAAAACGACCCTCGTTCCGATACAGTGATCATTCAGGTACGGCACTGACTTGAGGGTCAACTCATTTTGAAATATGTTCAGAGCAGAAGCATTGGGAAGTGAGTAGCCAACCAGGGGATGAATCAATTGTCTGTTGGTGCCACTTGGCTCCACCCAGAATGACTTTCTGAAGAAGGGGTGAAACGGAAGTCGCACCTTTTTTCGCAGGTATGGCTCATCAAACTGTTTCCAGTCTGCCTGATGACCATTCAAAGAAAGCTTGGCTAAAGATCCGAGTATCGTTTCCCAGTCGCTAGTTCCCTTTCGAAGACTCGGAATACAGTTCATTTGGACATCTTCATTGTTCGTCATCACAAAACTGGAAAGAATTGGTTGTGGTCCAACTTCCAGATAGTCTTGGACACCAAGTTGTCGCAATACTTTGCAGGCATTTATAAAGCTCACTTTCTGTCTAGTGTGGCGCACCCAGTAGTCGGCATTTACAGTGGACTTGTCATGGACCAACTTTCCATCCATTCCGGAAACAAATCCGATTTTTTTACTTCCTGTGAGTTCACTTATTTCTTTGGCAACTTTTCTATAAGTTTCCAACATGGGATCCATATGTCTGGAATGAAAGGCGTGGCTAGCTTCCAGAACCACGGACTTGACCCCTTCTCCTCTCAAGAACTCTTGGAACTCCAGTACTTTACCACTATCCCCAGCAACAACAGTTTGTTCCGGGCTATTCACCGCAGCAAAGTCCAAATCAGTAACAAAATTTGTTCTCATGAGTGTCTCAACTCGCCCCATGCTCGCCTTTATAACCAGCATGCTCCCTTTAGGCAGCTCATCTATTAATTTGCTCCTCTCAGCAACCAGCCTAAGGGCTTCTTCGAATGTCAAAATTTCTGCGGAAACAGCAGCACAGAATTCGCCAAGGCTGTGACCCAGCACATAGTCAGGTTGAATTCCCCAGCTTTGCCATAATCTGAGGAGGCAGTATTCCACACAAAATATGCTTGTTTGGCTGTATATCGTTCTGGAGAGCTGATCATTTGGAGAGTCATCTTCCCAGAGAATAGGACGAAGGGATAAATTATAAGATTTTTTCAGGTGGAGGTCACATTGGTCAAAATGGATCCTGAATACTGGACTGGTTTCATACAAAGTCTTGGCCATGCCACGGTACTGGGATCCTTGACCTGTGAAAAGGAAGCAGAGTGGTCCTTTCTTTTGCTTCAATTCGCCCCGGGCAATGAAATTTCCGTTTTCAATGACCTTTGCAGCTTGCTCATAGCTTCCCGCAGTGAGGAATACTTGATGGCTGAATTTTGACCTTCCAGTATTAGCTGTGTATGCGGCATCAGCGAAACCGTCATCATGTTTCCAATCTATGAATGATTTCTTGTAATTTTCGAGCAATTCCTCCAAAGCCTCTGGAGTCTTCCCCGAAATCCTCATTAAATGCAGAGGTCGCTCCAATCCCAAATTCAGCTCGGGTAACGTATACTCCGGTGCCTCCTCGAGAATCACGTGTCCATCTGTTCCAGTGATTCCAAATGAGCTCACCCCACAATACCTTGGACTTCCCTTAACCATAGGCCAGGGCACAGCTTCCATAGGTATCATAGCTGGAATGGTCTCCAATTTAATCTCCGGATTAAGAGTCTCCAAATTCCTGTGTTTTGGAATCAGCTCATGTTGCAAAGCTAAAACAGCTTTCATTATTCCAGTGATGCCAGAACAGCTCTCAGTGTGCCCCACATTTGTCTTTACTGAGCCAATAATCAATGGCTTTTGCCTGCTCGCAGATCCATACGCTTTTGCTATTGCAGCCACTTCCATAGGATCCCCAACCTGAGTTCCGGTTCCATGTGTTTCCACAAAGGTGACTTGCTCAGGTCGCAAGTTGGCGTCCGTCAGGGCCAGCTGCATGGCAAGAGCTTCACAGTTAACGGTAGGCGTTCCCATGCTTCTACTGGGTCCCTCCTGGGATGTGGCAGAACCTCTTATGATGCCCCAAACGTTATCTTTGTCGCCAAGGG
Source organism: Entomobrya muscorum (assembly GCA_034695405.1). Classification (NCBI taxonomy): domain Eukaryota; kingdom Metazoa; phylum Arthropoda; class Collembola; order Entomobryomorpha; family Entomobryidae; genus Entomobrya; species Entomobrya muscorum. The sequence goes on along the minus strand of JAQIWO010000566.1, from coordinate 4,418 downwards.
CATCACTTAATCTCTTGAGAACCAGCACTCCACAGCCTTCCGCTCGTCCAAATCTAAATTTCACAAAATAATTTATTTAACCTGTGAAAATTTGGCACTAAGAATATTTTGTGTTTTATTTTTTTACCCATCAGCTCTCTCATCAAATGTTTTGCATCTTCCATTCGGCGACACCACATACTCCATGATTTTACTCGTAAACGGTCTCAGCAGTAAATTGACGCCACAAGAGAGTGCCAAATTGGTTTCCCCATTTCTCAAGCTTTTCACAGCAAGATCTAGCGCCACAATCGCGGAGGAGCAGCCACTCTCGGTGGCGACACTTGGTCCAGTCAATCCCAACAAGAATGACAATCTTGCTGCTGCCGCGCCCTCGCTATTTCCCATGTAAGTCCTAAAAAAGTCATAGTCCGGAGAACTCTGCACGATTTCTTTATAATCGGTCATCCAGCTGCCAGTAAATATTCCAGTGTGGGTTCCATGCAGGCTCAGAGGGTCAATCGCACTGTCCTCTAAACTCTCCCAGACGACCTCATGAAGAAGCCTTGTCTGTGGGTCCATGTATGCCGCTTCCTTGGGACTGACGCCGAAAAACTTAGCGTCAAACTCGTCGATAGGACGCTTCAAAAATCCTCCCTCTGATTGAAGGTCCTGTTGTGTGACGCGGAGGGAATGATCTCTCGTCCAGCGGAATGGGGGAACTCGACATATTGCTTCATCGCCGGAGTATAACAAGTTCCAGAATTCTTGGAGATTGTTGGCGCCAGGGAATCGACAGGACATTCCAATTATGGCTATTGGATCGTTTTGATAGCGGTCATTCACGAGGACGTTGGTGGGATCTGTTTCTTCTTTAAATAGTTTCAGCCAGGTGGATACAATCGTTTTCTCAAGTAGCCCCACGCCTTCATTCTCAGATAGGCTTTCCAATTGTTCAGCAATATTTTTTTCTTCGGACGGGAGGTCAAACTGGACGATGGCCGGATGGAGTAGTCCTCTTTTGAAAAAATAAGGTTAATTAATTTTTACATTTCAACGCTTAAATATTTCTAGAATAAAATATTATGAAAATTCTCACTTTAAAACGCATCCGGTTTTCATTGACAAACAGTCGGCTAATTTCTCCGGAATCGTTTTCTCGCCTTCAAAAAATTTCTTGGTTTTCTTGTCATTTTCCAGATAATTTTTAAACCAGGCCTTTATCAGCAGTTCATGAAAAACTATAATCAACGTTATTTTTTATTACAAAATTATCCATTACAACTGAGCCAAACATTAAAAATATTTTCAATTAAATTACCATTTCCATTTTTAGGAACAGCAACTGCCACCAAATATCTACAAAGTTGGACATCCGGAAGAAACACGAATAAATCATTCTTCGAGTCAAGTCCACCTCCTTTCTTGCTACCAAGTCCAGCACCGACACTCAAATCAAAGATGACATCAGCATTTTCCAGTGCCACTGAATATGGCGAGATGAAAACGCACTTATCGAAAAGATCCAAAGAAAAGGCAAACAGCTTGGCTTGCTCTTCCGGTTTCAGATTATCAATACTTTTTGTGGCGAAAGAAGGAGCCAAAAGGCCCAACTCGTTTGCGTGGAAGACTGCATGAAATGCTGTCCGGAGAGTTGTCCTGTGATAATAATAATAAACAGTCTTAATTTATATGCAATCTTTAATTTAAAATGTTGAATGGTTAGTATTAATCACCTTTTCTCTTTATCAACCAGCTCGTTTGTCACCACAACAATCCTTCGGGTGGTTCCAGATCTCTTCAGAGATTTTGCCAGAACCAAGGCGGATGCGACGGTGTCATTATCCACAGCATATGTTATCCAGGCCTCCCCTTTTCGCAGAGCTTTGAAAATTAATAAAAATACAAAATAAATCCGTCCTTTCGTATTGTCATTTGCAAGCTAATATTTAAACTACACTACATTTTTTACTTTTCTGGTGCACGATTTAAATCCGGTTTTAAAATATTTATAACTTACACATCTTCCTTCAACTCTAATCTAACAATGAGTTTTATTAAAAACTTGAAAGTTTTTGAAAACCCAGCACAACAGAATTTTTTTTGTAGTATTTTTTTAAAACTCTGCAACAAATCTTGGTAGATCAAGTATCCTCGACAAAGTCCAGACAAGAAATAAAGCTACAAAGTGGAAACATCGGTAAAATATAAATTTTATTTTTACTCTTTTAATTAGTGCCGTAGAAGTAGTAGTAGAAATTGTGCATGTTAGGATTTTGGTCTAGCAATTAGCTAATTTTTGGATACGCGTGTTTGCTGCTACCTACTGCTACGATATTTTGTTGCGGTAGTAGTTTCATGGATTGTTTAATTAAAAGATACGTGCTCATGCGCTTTAATTCCCATAAAAATTTGAGAAAAAAACTTAATTGGAAATTCCAATATGTTCGTTACGTTAAAGGTTGTCTTTTGGTTTCATGATCTTATGGATTCTGTTGGATTTTGATAAATAATTTAAATAATATTGTGCAAGGGAATTACCTTGACCATCAACCAACAGAAAAGGCTAAGTATGTATGATTTGTAGAGAGCCAATCACACCAAAAAGTATGCAGATGGTACAAAGTATAAAGTCATCCCCATCCCATCATAATAATAGTATAAGAAAAAATTACTATTCTTTGTATTAAAGTAATTGTACTGGTTACTGGTGTAGTAAAATTATTAATTTATCAATAATGATGGTAATATGCTCTTGTTTTTCTGTAGGTAAAATGATAAACAATTAATAAATCCCAGAACCGCACGACACGACACCACATCAAGCTTCCTGTCTGTTCTGCGTGTAGCCGCTTTAAAAAAATATTATGCTCGGTTGAGTAGCTTACAGGCAGCGAACGTGAGAAAAAGGTTTCATGGGCACGATCACAATTTTGAAAGTGTTCTTGTAATTTTTTAGTTTGAGTAGAGCAACTATTAAATATGTATTACTCTAGACAAAGTTGATATTGCAGAAATCCAATAGTAATTTATGAATTCAATTAGGTATTATTATTAATAATTAGTAAATCATATGATCCACGAGTTGAGATTACAACTGACTATGTAAAATGTAAATTTGAAGCATATTTAAATCTCTCGAAAGTGAAGAAGCTCACAAGTTCATTGTTATCCTTACAATGTCAATATCGTCTGGGGAATTTTACTCTCATTAAACATCAAATTAAATGATGATGAGGAAACAGGGAAAAACTGGGAATTCTCACACGTAATGGAACAATGTAGAGTAAGTAGGTATGTAGGTAATATTCTTTGTTTGGATGTGTGCTTCATAAGGATTTCTAAAGAAACTAAAAATAACACTTATTGTTAGTATGTTCGTAAAAAATGAAAGGTGCTTTACGCAATAGATGTTTCCAAATAAAATGATCACTTCACCATCTTGAATTCCCAAACACTTAAGTTTAGAAAACTAGTCTATTGAAAATAACAAAAGTAAAATGATCATTTTTTGTTGCATAATTGTACTTTGCATAAAATGTGTACGATCACCAATAATAATGACAACATGACAAATTAAGTAGCGAAACATTCAAATGCTTAATTGACTAACTTTTGCAATCATTATCCAATTTAAAGTTTCAATTTGGTAGTCACTACATATATTTTAATTTTGTAAATGTGGCTTTTACAATTTTGGAAGGATATAAAATAAGCGAAAACATACTTTCTTAACGAGGTAAGCACCCATTCCATATAATTCCTTTGTACATTCGTACAACTTAGCACAATTTTGTTTTCGTGTTTCCTGTGTCGAGGCAAATAGCGTCCGCCTCCTTTTCAACATTAGTTTCATCAAAACCATTAACTCAGATGTATCCAACTTATATGTAATCTAATCTACACACTTTCAAATGCTTTTCAAGAATGCATTCTTGGAACACTGACTAACTGGCAAACTGACTTACAACAGAGCATTCACCCAATAAGTATTAGAGATGAACTTGCAAAAAAGCAAATGACATTTTTTTGCACATAGACCAGAGAGATGAGATGACACACAAGAAAATACTGTGCATCTCTCTCTATGTCTCTAGTCTAGTCTCTAGTCTCACTGGTCTACATATTTTTATTTTTAGATTCTGCTAGTGCAATATGCGGCCTGTCCCCATCCATACATATTACCTTACCATCCATCCCCCGAAAAAAAATCTTTCCGTTCTCTTCTCACATCTTGATTTCTCTTCGTTAAATGTTTTTTTTGCTACACACATGCTTTAGCAAATTTCTATCACTGTCTTCTCTTCCATGTTCTCCAATATTCGCAGTTTTATATTTACTTTATAAATATTCATACGCTTCTATGTGTATACTTCCTCCCTAGAAAATAGACACAATCAGACTTATTATTCAATATCCTCATATATTTTCTTAGTTAT
>JAQIWO010000565.1:0-13540 GCA_034695405.1 Entomobrya muscorum | reverse complement strand
GATTACAAATAAAATAGTTTCCAAACTGTTACGTTCAAAATGTATAAAAAGCGACATTATTAGATCGTGACTCCCTGCAAATACAATTGTAAATATTTTCAGGAAAGAAAATCCAAAAATAAATCCCTTATTTAGTTTAGTTTGCTCCTAGAAGTAAAAATAAAAGGCTTATTTTATAAATGCCGTTAAGATAAATTACTGAAAACTCGGAGCTCAAGAAGTTTTCTAAAAGCGGCTTTCTGTTGTAGTTAGAACGTTAATTTATTACTCATGCCCTTAATAATTCGTAGTATACAATAAGTTTACATTGCTTCCTATTTTAACCAAAACTTTGGAAGCATTTACTAAATGTTTTAGAGCGTTTGATAACCTTTATGAAAATGTAGGGGAGCAGAAATCGTAGGTGCAGTTCATGCCTATGACCATGACATGACCTAGACATTGAGTTTTAGAAGGTTCCACTGGATGTTACGGGTTTTACTGGCAAATATAATTGGGCTTGATGGGTTTTACAATTTAACACATTTTATACTTAGCGTGCATCCAATTTAACTTAATATAAACCCAATATAAATCAATACTGTCATTAGTTTCACCCGAAATCCATCTACACAAGCCCGGTTAAACATATGTTCCCATCTCAAGAAGATGAATTAGGCTTCATCGGAGTTTACATGAATTTCCGAGCATAAATAAAGTCGTCAATCATACACACAGGCTCATGTAAGCACATAAAACTTCCCAGGCATATAAGTGTATATGTTAAAAGACTGGCGTTAACCACGCACTCCAGACAATGCACATATCCGCAACAAATGTAGATGCATTTCTTGTTTCGTCCATCGCTGTAAAACGCTCCACACCAGTAGCAAATATCTGGGGGCGTTTGAGAAGTACATGGCGTCACTCCAAAAAGCCGGATTACATGTCCACGAATTCTTATTCTTTGCACCATCTTTTCAGCTTCTCAAAATATTTAAATAATAACATAATATATACCAATCGACAATTTAAAATAAAGTATAACAAATTTATTCCTCACTCTTCTAACTTGTTAAATTACCTTATGAAATCCAATGTGAACAATTTATTGAGGTTTTGCATTTAATGTTAAATTCAGATTCACACAGTGAAAAAACCACACACTTTTGCACAAATGATAAGGATGAGAAGCTGAAAATTCAGCATGATAATTATTTTGTTGGTTTTTCAGGGTGTATATGTGAATGAGATTGAAAAATACAAAAGTGTAATATTAAAATCATCTGTGCTGCCAGGCCACTGACTGCCTGCCTCTCTCTCTCTCTCTTTGAGAATCAGACTTTTTTTGAGAAGGGGAAAAGACTTTTTTTGAGAAGGGGAAAATCTTGTGAAATCCTTGATAAATTATTATATTGCTGGTTACGTTGCCTAGTAGCATCACTCAAAGGATTGGGGATCGAGTTGGAGAAAAGGTGGATAGTCAACATCCTCAGCTGTTGTTAGAGTTTCTCTCTCGATAATTCCCTTTCTGCGTCACAAAAAATGTTTTAGAGAACCAAGTCGGTTGGTTGTGCGGTTGCATTGTATATTTTTTCTTGTAACACTTGCTTTGCTGTATCATGAGTTCTCTGGTCTGGTGTAATAAAACTTGTATGGAAAAAAATGTTTGAACGACGAAATGTGTAAAAGTAGAACGCTTTACGGTGCTGTGTGTGTGGAATGAAACTGTGTGTGGGGACTCTCGTGAGTGAGGATCCAAGCTTTTAGTAGAAAAATATATTATTATTTATATGTATAAAGAAAGAAAGATAGAGTATAAGGTTATTCCAAGCGGAGACATGACTGCTTAAAACTGGTAATATGGCATGATGATGATATGATGGGTGCTTTTGGCTTGACTGAAGGAACAACTTTTGGGATTAGCGTGTTTGTGTTATTACCGAAAAAACCGAACTATTTATAACGCGTCAAGCTAGGATTTCATTCAGGAGTCAAGGGACGATATTATGGGAGTAAGCACAGTAGCAACAAAAACTCTTACTATCAAATCCTAAACGAGTGGCATTTTTAACAGCAATAAGTTCAAAGAGATTAGATTAAACGGGTTATCAAACAAAAATTGTTTTAGAGATCTCTGAAATTTTGTACTGTTATTGTTTTTATATTAAGTAATTTATGATTGTATTAGATATTTAGCAGTTTACTTATTGTACGAGTTTTGAAACGACAACGGGGTTTTAACAAGGATACTTTTTTTAATAAACATTATAGAAATACCTTTAATTTATCAACAGAGTTGTATGATATTTGGTTTAAAGTGGATGGGATTGTAAGTTAAAGGAGGTTTGTAGTTTGTATGTAAATACACTATATGGATTTAATAACCAGTTTGCATATGAGACACTTTTTTAATTAAATAGAATAATCTAACAATAACTTATGGCAGGCATAATTACGAGTGAAAGAAGAGTCTTTATTTCTATTTTTAGAACGTACTAAAACGGGTATAGTCCATATAGGCATTGCTGAATGAGCGGAGTGATGAGGTACGCACACGTGTTGTAAAGAATTCTTTGTAAATTCAAAGAATTAATTTCCTTGTTTGTGTCTGCCTTGTGACTCCGCACTGTGGAATCTGAAAGTATGTGTACAATGAAGTCATGTATTGTGTAAAAGTATATGGCACGCCGTAGAATAAGAATTTCTTGCATAAAAATTCTACAAGGAGTACCTCTTTAGCTGATTGTCGAGCTCAATGAGAAGCCTATTTATCTCATGAGACATAATCCTCGTAAAAGTATTCAGCATTATTTAAACTATTATTCGCCATTATACATTTTTAACAGCAGATTGACAGCCTAATTTTAATTTAGAAATGTCCCTCAAGTAAAAATTGTCAAATACAAACTCGACGAGTGAAACGTGTAGTATGAGGAAAAACTTAGTGTTCGATTTAATTATTACGTAACTGAAAGCGTAAGCTCGGGAATGCATGGACTCTGAAATGTTTGTCCGTCCCTCAGACCGTCTATAAAGTGTGATTACGATTAACGCGTGTGCCCACTTCGATCAAGCATGGTAAGTTGCTGTGGTTCTGAGGGGAAAGCCTATTGATTTTGATGGAAATCATGGCAACTTCAAAAGCATTAAGAGTGAAATATCGAATATTATGGGGCATTTCCAATGACTTTCTAAACTGTCTAAAGGTACAGACAGGCGATTTTGAAACCCGGTTAACTTTTAACAGACATTTGATTTCAGGACCAAAAAACATCAATTTATCTATTTATAACTTTCAAAATAAGATTTAAAAGCCCACATTTTTATTAATACTAAAACTACGTCATACTTTGGCTAACCTTGTTAGTTGATATTCAGCTACCTTGTAACATCGTCATTGTAGTTCTTTATTGTTGATTTTGTCAAACTCAATACTTATCTTATCTTTGATTTTAATGATCCCCATTGTCAAATAAAGGTTAAGACAACTTTGTATGTAATCTCCAAACAAACAAACCTGGATGGTCATGCGATCATCATATTTGATCTGAAATAGCAAGTAATCATCCATGTGTACAATATTTTACAAAATTATGGCGTATTACTCATTTTATAAAATAATTTATGTTCAAAATTTTTGTTAGTCCCTCATCTGTGTCTTTAAACGCTTTCCTTGTTAGCCTAACCCTGAAGCATTTAAAAATTGGCATCTGCTCTGAACCGAAATGACTCACAATGACCAACCATTCCTTCATATTTTACAAAACAAGGTTGGCATGCACTTTTCCACAGAAAAAAATAACAATCTCCGGTCTTACATACTGGTTTCATAAAATGATAAAGTACGAAGCACACGTTGCAGAGTCTACCAACATACACCCAGCAATGCTTACAAAAGTTTCAAGTTTCAACACCACGCTATTATTGCATGCACGCAGTCCCCAGCTCTTTGAATGCTTTTTGTAAGTTTTGACTATGAATTCTGTCAAAAAGCGTAGTTTTTACTTTTAGTTTTAATGTGTACCCTAATCTCTTGCAATAGGAAGCTACAGAACAATTTATTATAAAGTGTATACGCAAAAATGATATTGACTAAAATCTCAAACCAATATTTCTCTTGATTTTGTGTCATATTGGTTTTGTTATTTTAGCATTTATTTAAATTTTAAAACCTCAAACATAATATTTTTATAACGATCGATTATTAAGTAACGTAAGAATTGTTTTATTTGCTGATCTTAGTTTGTCTGTCCCTCTGTTTATATGCCTCTGCCTGCAGTGCAAACCCGAGAAGCGATATCTATTAACTTTTATAACCAAATTTTGTAATCAAGTAGTAAATTGTTACATAAGATGCCTTTTCTAGAATTTAAAGGGTGTCGTTCCTTCCTTTGGATTGGTTGTGTTTTGTGTTGATGGCCAGAAGGGATTCAGAAATCTCTTTCCATAAATCGTAAAGTTTTTTTTACTGTAAGACTGATAGATGAGAAGAGTTCTCCAACTCATAAAAGGGAAACAAGATTGAGGTGGTGGTTGGAAATGTTTGGGTGCTGGCAGGAAGTTGGCGCTACGCTACTTTTCTACATGCAATGTACATGGCTTATTTCAAAGAATTTTATGTCTTTAAAAGCTCTGCAAGTATCGTATACAGTGAACAGAATATTTTAGCATAGCAATAACATACCTAACTTACGTTCATATTATAGTTAAATTTGTATTTATAAACTGGTAGTACCCAAAGTAAAATAGGGCAACGTACTCAATTTTCCAGGAGGTTTGAGTCATGAAATTGAGCCATAACTAATGTTTCAAGGAAATTTTCGTCCAAAATTAACAGCAAGTAAATGTTTTTGCTTTTGTTTCCGTTAGCATGAATCCTTCTAGAATTTTTTTTCTCTTTTCCTCTTAAATAATATTTCCTCTCGAACATTCGCTGGGTTTAATCTATAAATTATTTAGGATATATCTACCAAATGGCCACAAAGTTACTGTATAGCAATATATAGCTCTCATCACTACTAGATATCCTGAGATGCTCTCTGTTGATAACATGTCATAAGTCGCAATATCTTATCGCAAAGCACATAAGTGGATCCATAGTCCAAACACAACGTTGCATATTATGATGAAACGACATTAGAACTGACAGCTGGCAGAAAAAGCTCGTTAAAAGGCAATTAAATATTTGCTGAATCATCTGTGTAGCTGCACAAGCTCGCCCTCTGTCAACTTCAGCAAAATGTGTGGTTTCCAATTGCCTACAGTCAGCAGTCAAGATAATTAAAAATGAGTTGGTATAAATCATATACGACAGATTGCGGTAATTGCGCAATATATTTTAGGCGCGACAACAACATATTATGCAGCGCCAATGAAATGTTATTTGCTTTTATTGAAGCAGCACAAGTCACCAGTTAAAATAAATACGAGCATTCAAAGCAATATTTACTCAAGTCAAATGTGCATTTAAAGCAAACCGTTATCCCGTAATAAGTATAAATACCAGTGTGAAATATGCAATATTCAGATTTCAGATTTCTTTGCAGTAATCTAATGAGTAAAGATTAAACAATTTTCTGTTCAAATCAATGCAATTGCAAAGTATGGACGGACATACAACATAGTACGAATTATAATCTGGAATTAATTGATAATTATATGAATTATACTTTAAAAAGTTTGGATTGTTACCATACCATGGCTAACTAACTTAATTGATTTGTTGAAACAATTTATCAACGATTAAAAGTGTACTCAGAAAATACATGGTTAAATCAAATGTTGATTGATATAAAAGCTAATTTTTTAAGTTCAATACTACAAGCATTGACGTGACATTGGACGTTAAGGGTTTTTATCAACAAAATTTGGAATTTTGGAATTATCCAGAAAACAGGAAGCATTTTGTGGTGAGCAATAAGAGCTTCAGAAGAAGACAGTGGCATGAAATGCTAAAAGCAGTGCTGATGAATGGATTTGTCCGACATCGCAAAACAACTGACGTTTACATTGCATTCCTCTGAAATGGTGTCATGGCTTATCTGTTTGTGACTATTTTTATGAGTTGCTTTTAATGCCAAGGTAAACAACTAAAAAAATCGTGTCGAAACATTGTACATGTATTTATGTATTCACACATTCACTCTTCATTCAAAGAAGATCTCCTAATTTAAAACTTGGATATTAAAGCTTTAAAATCAGGATTTGGTAAACGGTATGTATGTGCTATAAAAGTACTACAGAAATGCAGCAGCATATAATGTATAAGCTTAGTCAAACTTGACGCACATGCAAAATTGTTTACAAGAAGTTAATCAATTTTGGCATACAAAAACTACTAAATGAAATTCAACGGGTTTTTAATTAAATGTCATATCCATATTTTTCTACCGCTGGTCCTGGTTCACTATTCGTTAGTTTATTTCATTAATACCCGAAAACAGTGATTTGTATTTAGACTTGCAATTCCTATAGAAAGTCATTCGACAACTTTCACCATGTTTTTATTTAATTTGCATTTATGTCTGACGGCTTCTAAAAATAGCTTTTTCGATCGGGGTAAAAATCAAAAGAATTGTTATAATCATTGAAGGCCATATTAAACAAAAACGGTGAAAAACGTAATCATCTTTTCCAAACCTTTTAAGACGAAACAAATTGTAAATTTTTAACCATTTATTTTGTTTTTTACAATTACAATGTACAATTAATTCTAAACATTTTCGTTAACGACATAAAAAATAATTCATTGAAAGTTCAGTATTTCCCCGGTAATTTTGAATGTACTTAAAACAACCACATCATTAATATTTTTTTACATTATTTTGAATCTTTGAATACAAATGTTTGTAATTACGTAAATATAAAAGTTTAAAATATGAGTTACTAGAATTAATCACTCAATTAGTTAATCGATACTAAATGCTCGTAAGGTTTCATAAGGTATATAATAGTGATGTTGACATTAGGTACACTTACGCCACCCACTCCCTGTGACCTATAATATTGTACTTACGCATTACGGTATACCTCAAATCTATGCTTAGAAAAGCTACTTTTTAAAGTTGATTTAAAAAACAATTGGACAACTAACAAATAAAAAGGGAAAGTGTTACGCTTTAAGTAGGTACAAAAAATAATTCAAATCAAATCAGAAAAATACAACTAAAAAATAAACTCAAATAATTGCAAGTCCAGCTGCAGCAGCAACCATACCCATATCATTATCTTGACGTTTTGTGAAACTCAACAAATATTACTCACAGTAATAATCTTAACTAAACTACAACATGTTATAGGAACGAAACTCCTGTTCAAGCTGCTTAAATTCCTCTGATGAAACATCTGCCATCGACCAGTTATGAAAGGAAAACTTCTCAATAGATTCTGCCAAATTGCCTTCAAGCAAGGAGCGAATGCCGTTCACAGTGACCTAACGAGCCCCATACAGAGAAACACAACATTAGAAAATTACAATTCCGGAAATCAGAAGTAAAGCAATGAATTGCAGAGGGGAACTAACTTAATATTACAGTATTACAATAACATATTCAATCCAACTTACCGATTTTATTGGTTCTCCGGAGGTCAAGGTCAAACGGGTGAGCTTCAAGTCCCGAATTACCAAGGAAAATAGTTTGTCCGTAATCTTAGGCATCTCATCTAATCCAGCCAACGATAGTTTCCTAAGCTCTAATTTGAAATAAAAAGAAAGGCATACTCACTAAACGGTCACAAGAAAAGATGACAGAATAGATTGAATAGATAGTCTTCGAACTTACTTGAAAGCTTCAAAAATACAGGAAAGTTCACATCCTCCCCAACAAAAGCCACATTCCCCAGGTCCTTGCAGTGTTCCAAGGAAATCTCCTCCAGTTCCGGTAGTCCCTTCCATAATTTGGTCAACGCCTTATTAGTTCCAGGCCAGTTGCTAATCGTCAGTTTTCGGAGGTTCGGGCATGAAGACACAATGTCCTCCACTTTAGGGATTGCGACGCTTCCTGGTCCTTTCGTAAACTTGAGATGAAGTTCAGTCAACGCTTCTCGAACAATATCTTCAAATAAAAACTTGAAGAGGGTCTTTGTACTCGTTTTGTCATTGATAGCACAACGTTGGGCGACGGCGTCAAACTCTATAAAGCCTCCAACTACAGAGTCAACTGTTATATCCAAAGTCCTCAGAGAAGGCCAGACTGGACGTTCATCCCTCCAGTTTTCTCCGACAGTACTTCGTGAAGTTGCAAATATTTCAATGCCTTCCAAGTTGTGCAGGTCCAAAGATAGAACACCAGGATGAAGATTGACCAGCGATAAAACTGGGATTCCAAGATCTGCAACGGGGAACTCAGCAGGTGGTATTTCATTTTCACGAATTGCACAAAACCAGTAGGTTCCCACATTCATCATCTTGACGTCATGCATAAGACATTTAGCACACAGTTCGAGAAAGGCAGGCGATCCTAGATACTCCATCTCAGCTTGCCTGAATTCGTCCTGATCCTGATGATAGCTGGCAAAATCATACACTTTTAAATTGCTTGTTCCAGGTGGACCTCTCATATCCCGTACTTGGATGGTCTTATAAATCCTTTCAAACGCATATTTCATAGGATTTTGAACGACATGCCATTGAAAAAAGCGAAGGTCATCGTTGAAGTTGATATTATCCTTCTTTCCAATAAATGGTAGAGCAGCGAATTGTAATTTTTGGCCTAACTGTAACAACATACCACTTAATCCAATCACATTTCCACAAAGCACTTCCTTGTCACACCGCATTTTTAGTTCGTTCAGATGTTCGATAAAGTTAGGAGTAAGCCGTCCACTAACAAAGCGTTCATCCTTTGAGGCTAGATTATATAATTTCTCCACAGATTCCCTCATTTCTGATCTCTCCATGTCCTTTTTGTATCCCGGAAAGGTGCCTGCATTGTCAGTTTCGAAGCTTTCAAGATTAGAAAATGCGTCCAAAAAATCCCGTTCCTTGCCGATCATACATTGAGTTAGCTGATTCACCCGGAGGTGCTTGATATGTGGTCCAAATTGTTCGAGAAACTCAGCACCATCCTCTCCAGCATTTTCATAGAATTCCATCCCAGACACGTTCTTGAAGAAAATCCTGGTCGTTGGAATCCCCAATGCCAAAAATTCACCAAAATTCTTGTCTTCTTCATTAATTTCAATTTCCGGTGCCAGCTCGGGGTTCCTCCTTATGTAGTCGTCAGTGATGTCTTTGGTCGCCCTGCAGACTCTTCGGAAGCGCAGAAGATCGTTCCATCCAAGATAGGGTATTAGCCTGCTATCAATCTGTAAAATGAAATAACAGAAAAATCATTAATCAGTTGTGGTCCCGGTATGTGCAGTTTAACCCTGATCAATATTCTTAAAATACTATTATTTTCAAGTAATATTTCAACTATTAATGTTGTCGAAGATAACTATTTAGATTCGTATAAGGTTAACTCGTATCTAAGAGACAACAGAATCATTCAACAATTTAATTAAAACACTTACCACTTCCACAGGAATACTTAATAACTCCATCTTCTTCTTCAACAATCAACTGGCAATGTCCAAACTCCCAACACAGCAGCGGCTCGACAGTAGTAAGGACAAAAAAGTGTTCAGTATTCAGTAGTTAGTAAAATAGGTCACTAGTTGACCAGTGGACAGTTGACACGGTTCCCACCTCCTAGTGACTGGCAACTGGTTACGAGCCCCACTCCTAAATTAATACAAAATAATTAAAACCGTTAAATAATTACAGAGAACTGCAACTGACGATGACACTACAGCATTTAGACGTGAGTAGAGAGAGTAAATTTAATAGTAAAGTGGTTTAATCAATAAAAATAATAACTTTCAACTGAATGTTTTTCCCACTACAATAACAATAATCGCAACAGTTGTTGGTGTTTAGAAAAGCTAAGAAAATAAAATACACTGACTATTGACTTGACTACAATTTTGGTTAAAATACTACCGTCAACCCTCCCTCTTTTTACACTACTAAAATATTCACAAATAAAAAGTACAAGATTACCAAGATTTAAAATCTTAAAACAAAATGAAAGAAAACGGTCCGTTCGTCTTAATTTGCTATGACATTAATATCCACAACAAAAGTCAACAAAACCATGCAATGAACCGTCAACGGTCAATTTTTCAACATTAAATTTTCTTCTCGTTGCCTTTAAAACATGAATAAAAAATAGGAACGTAGAGCGTCCATCATCATTACCTCACGGCGTAATTGGGGCCATTCATTTAATACGTAATACTATCAATTTGCAAAAAAAACATTCACGTTTTATTTAATAAAAAAAGAACGATATTCACCCAAAACAAGAATAAAGTTCCATCAGTCCCACCCACCCAATAGTAACGAGCTACATACATTGTTTATGAATGCCACCAATCTCTCTGACGGCGGATTTCCGTCCCGCCCAACGCGAAAACGCCACTCCATCCACCTTCTATGTGGGCTCATGGCTGGACCAGGGGCAATGTGCAATGATGACGTCATTCTTACTATGTATTAATACTAATACATACGTTATGTTAGTTACGTGCAATCCGTACAAGGAAAAAACGTTTTTGGTTTTCTTTGTCCACCAACGTAGCTACACCGTTTACTACACAGCAGTCGTGCTATATGATATGCTATGATGAGTCATCAATGTCAAGGATGACTCATCAATTTCGAAAAGGAGCATACATCATACAAGCTAAATAATATTTTTATGTGCCTTGCGACCTGTGCAATCAGTAAAATATTTTTTTAATTCACAAAAAATGATCTCGTTTTTTTACTGGAAGTGAACTACAGATAACAAAAAAATATTTCATTTTATTAAATTGTCTCGTCCTTAAAAGCGCACATGTAATCAGCTAACATTCTTCACTTATTATTGCATGATTACAGAATAATGTACAATTAAAAATTAAATTTTAAATAAAGCCATTTTTCTCCTTTTCTCCCTTAAGGATTTTCCAGCAACAATGATGCAATTATATACACGTTACGATTTACATGCCTTATTTACCATTTTTCATCTCATCTCCATTAAAATCCTCATACCACACAACAGCTCAGCAGCATCACCATCCCACGCACTTTTTTGCCGGAGATTTCCTCACATAATTCCCCGTTCCAGAGAGAGCGACTTCATCTTATTTCCCAACGCATCGCTGTTTGCTCTTAATACTCTCTCATCCAAGTTTGCTTTCTCCTTCCAAAACTTTCCTCTAAAAAACAGCTGAAAAAATACCTTTTTTTTCTCACCCACACACCGAGACCGAGAGCTCAAGTTATTAAACATGCTCTTCTGCGGACCAAGCCGAAATAATGAAGCCGCGTCCGTGCGTATCACATCGCATCCCACACACACACACACGACTCATAACATATTTCTCGGAGAATCTCGACCGGCAATCTACCCTACCACACCACCATATCAAACCAAACCAAACCACTATGCCACTATTATCTCATGGAAACTTCAAAATTCATACTTCAAGAACATTTACATTCAATTAAAACAAAAATATCTGATGAACCTATAAGACGTAGTATGGTCATTTTAATTTTTACATATTATTTAAGATATCGTCTGGGATTTTCCTCGATGTCGTAAATGAAAATCTGGCCGAAAGCTTGATATCCTAAATGAAAATGTGGTCAAAATCTAGATGCCCTATGTGAAAATCCGGTCAAAAGCTTAATGTCCTAAGTGAAAATGCGGTCAAAAGCTAGATGTCCTAAATGAAATTCTGGTCAAAAGCTCGATGGGATAAACGCGTGTTTGGGGCATTATGAGTGCTTACACTAGTCCTGTTCAGCATAAAATTCTACACATTTTGATATGCCATACATGGTAAGGTTTTCCTTGCATCATATATTTTTTGTACGCGAAGTTTCAACTTTACATTTAAGCTGACTACTAACTTTATTGATCTCTACCCTCCTTTTAAATGAAAATACAACAGATTTTTACTAAAACTTTGCATTTCTATATACAGAAATCAATTGTCTACACGATAGTGTCTGACAATTTAATCTAATTTATAAAAATTAATAATTTTTTCAATTAAATTGAATTAATGTCGAGAAGTCAAGTGTAATAAGTGATTTGATTAATCATTGATTTTCTCAAAATGTTGAATATTGCATTTATCCCATCGAGCTTTCGACCGGAATTTCATTTAGGTCATCGAGCTTTTGACCGGAATTTCACTTAGGGCATTAAGCTTTTGACCGGATTTTCACTTAGGACATCTAGCTTTTGACCGCATTTTCACTTAGGACATTTAGCTTTTGACCGGATTTTCATTTAGGACATCTGGGAAAGACCCAGACGATGTGTAGATGTGGACTAACCATTTCCATTTTACTTGGATCCAAATCTTCTGATTTGCAACGATAGTCGACCCCATTATTACTCAGATAACGTCACATGTACAGAAAAGTTATGAAATATTCCCGGTAGAATAATCCCAGCTTTAGGCGGTTGAATGAGTTTATTTGAAAAAGGGTCCACTTCTCCATTACATGGCTTGCACATATTAAAAAATGTCCATTAGGCGGCTGCATAAAGTAAACACTGAAAAGTCAAAAAATATTATGAAAAATTTACACACTCACACTTTCAAGCACCATAGTTTAATTGGACAAAATTAACAAAAACTAAAGCACTTTGTAAAGTTGCGCTCCAAATAGCTATTGAAACTAACTGCACTAGATTAAGCCAATAACAGCTCCATTTTACCGTGCAGTTATCTTAAAGTTCTCATGTAAAAGTTGAACTTACAAAGTTAGGTTAATATGTCTGAATATAAAACAACTTTATTTATTATATCATTGAAAAAAGTTTTAGCGTCAACCATTTTAATAAATAAAAGTTTAACTTTGCGTCATTTATGAACCTATTGTACCGTTGGAAAACCATTAACACTTGACTATAATAAATAAAAATTAATGTTATTGACACATGTAGTAGTTATGACTCGTATCTACGAATGCCATATGTATAAGTTGGCATATTTTTCCTATACCCATCTTTTTAAACTGAGCTAATATTCTGAGATGCTGCATGGTTTTTGTAAAATTTAATTTCACAAAATTTCATTTTATTATTCCATTTCTACTATAGTCATACTATACATTACTACTATTTTTACTACTAAAAACCATTTCGTTTAATAGAAACATTCTCAATTTTGATGAGATCATGCATTTATTATTGCTTTATAAAAGACAAATAAATCCCTTGTTAAAATACCAGAATTTTAGCTAACCCCCCGAGTAGATTGCCGTCTCTTACAAGACTGACAATCAGAAAATACATAAACGTATATTTGTCATTCAAGATTAAGAACAATAAAATGCAATTTATAACCCATTGTTAAATTGGCTACGACTCGCTTCCATACACAATTTCCCACTTACGCCATTCCATGTTCACACCTAAGCAAGAAGATTGTGCTTACTACGGACTTGAATCATAATTTCCCTTTTTATTTGCTAAAAAAATGTTTAAACAACAATTATTGTACGTAG
>JAQIWO010000564.1:0-13549 GCA_034695405.1 Entomobrya muscorum | reverse complement strand
TGCAGTAGCAGGGATTCGAACCCGGATCGTACATGGAACAAGCCGAATAGGTATCGACTGCGCCAGTACGCCACTGCAAAATAAAATATAATCATTTTGTAATTGTAACAAATTAAATAAATCATGCAATTAGTATTTGCTAAGCTATATGCAATGAGGTCACGTTAGAAGCACTCGGGTATGACAAGGAATGGGTAAAGGGTTACAGCTTCTCTCCAATGTCAAATAACAATGAACATAGTTCCATATAGTTTATTTTATTCATATTAAACAGTCTGCTCAGGTGAGATTTACGCTTACTTATTTCCGTATCAGTGGAATTATTGATCCACAGGGTTTTGTGGTGCTGTATGTGTGAAATAATTGCGCTATGCTTGGTAAAATTGATTTCAGTGATATGAGTACATGACTAACAAGGTTTTGGAGCCATGGAATTTAAATCCGAATAAGTATACTTAAGTATTAGAACGAATCATCAATCATCGTTAAATATCTAATTGTATAGATGGAAGTGATTCATGGAAGAAGATAGTTTGAGTTATTTGGGTTTTTTGGACTATCATTCACACCTGAAATTATTTGAGTTTTAATTTTGAAATTAAACTATAATTGTTTGTGTACACTTGTGTGCATTGCTTTCAAAAATAAATGTTAAACTATACTCGAATGCCAAAACACATAATTTTACTATTTCCTTGATTTTAGACGCTGTTGTTTGTTCAAAAATAATGTAAAAGGTTAAGTTTTCTAGACTAATTTTGTGTTTTCCTTTTTGAAAAATTAAAAACAAACTACACAAAACTCTCGAAAAATTATGCATTATTACTCTTTTTGTCTATTAATGAGACAACATGAGACAACGAAACTAAAATGATGACGGATGATTCAAAGCTGATTCATTGTTTTCTTCCAGATCGACGCAAAAAAATAGGGCTTATTATTTGTATTTCATTCTCCGTCTTTGGTGTCCAGCTTGAAGCTTTCAATGTCTCGCCAGTGATGCATGTAAAATCGAAACTGCTGCATGGATGGAATGGGAGGCATGGTGCTGGCCTGGACTGGAACGCTCACGAATGACGCAGATACCAATACGATGTATTTTTCTCATTGAGCCCCAAGAAAGACCGCGAGGACGGATAGTTAAAACAGAGCTGTGCAAGTTGACTCTCTCGCTTCTCTCTTGCTAGCTTGTTTGTTTGCTTGACTCTTCAGTTTTGTGTTCGTGTGCCGTGGCTCATCTTTTCTCTTCTGCTGTCTTGTGTTCCGTGCATCAGCTGGCTAGTCGTAGAAAATTATAAATTCAGTTTTTTAATTGTGTTCCCTTTTTGTAAACTATGTGCATAAATAAAATCAGACTAAATATTATCAGCGGTTTACTAAATATTTTTATTAGTGAAAATTATAAACTGATAATTTGTAACTTAACCACCATCACCAGGCCTGGCCTGCGCCCCAGCAGCTAACTCATCTCATCACTCATCACAATAAACCCCTTCGACTTGGAACACTTGGAACTTGAAAGGATTCTGAAGGGGAAGGTAATAATTAAGTATCAGGGGTTTTTATCCTTAATAATTACAGGTGCTATTTTCTAATTAACAAATACTCTCAATTTACAGAAGATTTTTTTTCAAATGTTCGGCTTTGTTAGTTAAGTTTTTAGATATTTGTATAATTCAGTCAATAAATAAATGATAAACAAATTCAATTTAATTTTTAGGGGAGATTCCTGCAAATTCGGAATAGCAATGACCGGTGTTTACTAAAGACCGATGTCACCAATCGTCGACGATGTTCCGGGATCCGATAGGTGGATGACCAGCTGCTCTCAGGTCAGGTGGTGAAGGTCAGTAAGTACGTAATGCTGATACAGATTGTGCTAATTTCGCAATGGTTGCTAAAGAGAAAACCAAGTTTTGGCAAAATAAACAAATGAACATTTTTTGCAGTAAACAGTGCTCTACAAATTTTATTTTGGCTTTTGATTTTGATAGGTTCTAAAAAGTGAGTGAGTAATGCAACTGCAACGATTTGTATTTTTGTACTGCAACGAAGTAAATAGTTAAAATAGTTGTTGTGATTGTCTCTTGCCTCAACAGTGTAGCCATGTTGTGGCCGGCATGGGTCATTCTCCTCACTTTCTTTTCATCATTCGGAATCCAACCAAGTGCCACTCTGGGTGACCCCATAATTCTGATCGACCATGGGCGAATTCAGCGGTTCAAGGACGCCTTGTCCTGGTTGACCTTCAGGAAGAGTGGAGTGCTGATACGCAGTCGGGATGTGGAGAACCTCTTTTAGACCAGCATCAAGCAGCGCTATACAGACTCGACCACGTACCGCATATTTGTGGTCGCCTTCCAAAAAGGAGTCCTTCCGAAGCTGACCCTCAAGGAGAACGACAACTGTGATCCTGCCTACACGCTCAAGTACAAGAACCCGTGGAACAGCTCGGTGACCTGGTACCAGCTGAAATCCTTCACGCTCGAGAGCTACAAGAATCGAGCCGACCTCAACCTTCGCTACTGCGACTATCGACAAGGGCTGGTCTGCAATGCAGGCAAGATCAAGTGTCAGTGTCCGTCAGGTACTGCGATGAGTCCGATAGAAGCAGGAAGTCAAGTCAAGAGATGTCTCCTAAGAGAACGAGGTGTGTGCCCTGCAGGACATGGATCATGGGAGCGACCCCACCCATTTCAAGCTCCAACACGTGATTCCGGAGATGATTTTCAACCCGGAGGGTTTCCAGGTTGGGACGCAGTGCCGCTTTCGATCTCCCAATGACCAACGCGTGGCCTGCTGCTGGAGCTTGAACACTGTGAATAGACCCTCAAATGCGGATTGGTATCCTCCTCCAGGGGCACCACTAGCCATCCGACAAGCGCTTGAGAGTGTTCCATCGAATTGTACTCCTACTCTGGAAGCTGCGACAATCCCACCAAACTTAAGACGACTCCGTCAGCTCTGCTCTGCTACAACTATGGACCACCGTGCTCCTTAAGGAATTCGGCGATGGGATTCACCAGCAGGATAGGGTTCTGTGCACCCGAGGGTGGATCCTACTCAATCACTCAACATTCAGGCTTTAATCCTGCAGAATGGGAACTTTGGGATCACAATGAGAGCGACCTGCAAGTGGACGAATACGTTGATGAAGACGAACCGTGCAACGTTGCGAAAACGGCAGAGTTGGAAGGCATCTGGAGCTACTATGCCGGTCTGGAGGAGGACCCACCTGTGGGCAAGGATTTTGTGACGACGGCCACCAAAGCCGAATTGAACTCGAAGCTGCAGCGGCTGATCGACTTAATGAACGTGCTGACACAGAACGAGTATGTTTGCAGGGTGTGGAACAATATTAACAAACTGCATCGATCATCAGTAAGAAGAATGTGAATGTTGACAATTGAAGCTCAGCATAAGAGAGGACACAATGTTTATCATTTTGTTCCCGGTTTTTTTTGCGCCCAGCTTGAACTTTCAATGTCTCGCCCGTGATACATGTAAAATTAGTACTGTATTGGTTTACTAGAGATGCATGGATGGTGGTGGGATACTTGTAGCTGGAGTGGGCCGTAACGTTCATGAACAATGAATGTAGAAGTTGTGCATGCTGAACAAGATCCTACCTTTACAGCACAGCATTTTCTCAAAACCATATCACCACCCGACAGCCAAAAACGCTAACCCTGACATCCAAAAATGAATCACACTACAATCCCAAACAAAACATCACAAATCATTGAATTAATTAATTTGGACCAAATCAATCTAGAAATAACTACACAATAAGCCATTTTTCTATCACAATCTTATGTTTTGTATCATGACACTAGTAATAAGTGCTGGGCATGAAATATCACTGCAAAAATTAATATCTTATGCTTCAGCAAGTCCAAAAACTTATCAACTGAGTGAATCCGACCGTCGCGTCCTGAGAAATATGACAAACCCTATGACATGACATAGTTATTTTAAATTATAACGTTCTGTGTCATAATTCCAGTATTAAGTGCTGAACATGAAAAGTAATCACGTCAATCGATGCATCTTATCTGTCAATCTGTCATTTATAACATACACGGCACTTACTAACGGGTTAACCGGTTTTATTTTCATTCAAAATTTGACTTTTAATAAAGTTAATCAAATAAACTAATATAAATAAATAAAACCGGTAAAACCGTTAGTAAAGTGCCGTGTGTTAAAAAGGCTTCGTCGGCGTGTTTCCTATTCAATAAATATAAAAAAATCATTTTTAAATTTTCTCCGATTGGGCTGAAAATCAATAGGGTTCTTCTTTAGGACATTAAGAACCTGTATACCAAGTTTCATGAAAATCGGATCAAGCGTTCTCGACTTACTACTCTAAAACAAACTTCTTATTCAAAATGCATATAAAAAATATGTAAAATTTTAGATTTAAATTTTAAATATAAAAATTTGATTTACTGGTTTAAAACTACAGAAAATATTTATAAAAAATTTGGAAAATGATTAGTGTTAAAATCCCTTTCAAATGAGGTATTGCATGCCCTATATACTGCGTATTAAATTTTAACATGTAACGGCTTTTAACCGTCAACTTTCTCCGATTGGGCTGAAAATCAATAGGCTTCATCCTCATGGCCCTATGAACATGCATACCGAGTTTCATGAAAATTCAAGCGTTTTTGACTTATCGTGCGGACGTACAGACAGACAGACAGACATTTACTCGGTATCCTGTGATCTTCTGTGATTTAATTAAGTAGCTTACGGCACTTAATAATGGCGAAAATTAAAATGAACATTTTAGTGTCTAGTTTCATAAACTATTTTAATTCTTGCAGTGATTATAATATAAATTTAATTTATAGAGAAATCATTATATACACAAATACATTGTTTTATATCATTTTTGCTACTATTTCATGGCACAATTATCTGACCGCAAATATATAACTGTGAATGACCGCCAAATTGAAATTGAAAGTACAAATACATAGTTATTTTCACAACTTCTTGGCGAGGCCAACTTTTTTTTAAACAAAAGGTGATGTGTGTGGAATATATATATTACCTTAGAGAAATTCGAGTAATCAATCTGGTTACTCGGCTGGGCCAATCTGGTTTATTCAAATTAGGTGCCTTTCCTCACATAGAGAAATTCGAGAATAATAAATAATATTTCGTTTATAATAAATATGTTGAATCTTTTTCATGATTCCTTTAACTTTTTATACTAAACATTTTACTAGGATCTGCATGACAATAATTCAATCAAGTCCTTCACTCACGTCAAATGGACTGTTTCCATTCCACCACCTCTAAATATTCTGATGGCTCCTCTAACGGGTGATAATTTGCAGATGTCTTATCTGCGGAGGAAGATTCCGAAAGTTGTCCATCTAGATGGGTGGCAGTGCTTACACGATATTTCAATTGAAGACCTTCGAAAAAAACAAAAAGGCTGGCAAAATCAGGTCTTAGCTCCGGCTCATTTTCCCAGCATCCAACAATTCGAGAGTATCTGCAAGCAACAGAAAATAAAACCGGTAAAACCGTTAGTAAAGTACCGTGTGTTAAAAAGGCTTCGTCGGCGTGTTTCCTATTCAATATATATATATAAAAAAATAAAAAATAAAAAAAATATTATTGTTTAAATTTATTCCGATTGGGCTGAAAATCAATAGGGTTCTTACTTATGACCCCAAGAACATGCATATCAAGTTTCGTGAAAATCGGATCAAGCGTTCTCGACTTATCGTGCGAACAGACAGACAGACAGTTACTGTGATCCTCTTGTGATTTTATTAAGGACATCACGGCACTTAATAAAGGAGCATCAATGGAAAAATATTTTATGGATATTGCTGAAAATGAACGTGTTTTGAGTGAGTCATTACATTTCCTGTGTGCTAAAATTTGGACGACCCATCCTCATTCCACTCTTCAGCCTTGACACAAAATCCGTACTCCAATTCTCATTTGGAAATGGGATATCTGCCAGTGTAAATATTTCATATAGGGTTACTCCGTATGACCAGACATCGGACTTAGTGGAAAAGGTAAGAGATTGGAGAGATTCCAAGGCCATCCAACGCCAGGGAAGTGGCGTCTGTCGGAAAACAATCAATTATTAGCTTTAAAGACTTTAACTTTAACTTTCTTTAAAATATTTAAATGTAAACTGATCTACTTTAGACGACTTTTTGTAGTAGAGACTTCCATAAAGTTTTTTACTCAATCCAAAATCAGATATTTTGACCATTTTACTTCCTGTCAATAAAATATTTCTGGTAGCCAAGTCAGCGTGAATAATCTTCGGTAAAAAGATGCATGGTTTATGTTATAATCAACCTCAAATTAAGTTACAGGAGAAGTTGTAATTTTTACCGATTTTGCTGCCAAATATGCCATTCCGTTTGAAATTTGAGCCGAAAAGTTTATCAAATCCAAGGTGGTTACCACTTCAGCGTGTAAAGTTTCAGGAAGTAGGCCCGCCTCAATTTCTTGGTTTGCATTGATAAGATTTACAAACTTGGATCTCGATTTCATCAAAAAGTTGTTCAAACTTCCAAATTCACATATTTCGGTGGCAATGTAAATAGAACCTTTTTAAGCAGCAATTTAATAATTCAAAGCTAAAATTGAATTACAAACAAATTTAAAGTAACTTTAGACAACTTACGAGCTTGAATGTCCTGCGTACAAACTCCAATCAATGCCATGACGTTCTCATGTGTTCCAATAAAAGCCATGATCTTGACCTCAGAGAGCAGCGATTTGAACTGCGTCACATCTTTGGAAGGCTTTGAAATCTTCAGAGCAACGGGCTTTCCCTTTGATATGATTAGACCACGAATGACAAACGCAAATTGTCCCGAACCAAGTAGGTTTCTGTCACAAAAATCTAGAAAGAAAAAGGCGAAATTTATCTTCGTATCAATTTTCAAATTTTAAAACTGACTATAAAAATTTTGTACCGAAGTCAAGGTCGTCTAATGGGATTTCAAAATTGCGGTTGTACGGAAGAAAATCGAGGATCTCTGTAATGACTCCATTTTGGACCATTTCCGGTCTACCGTGGAAAAACTCGCGGACCTCAGTGTCCGTCAAGTTTCTTATCATTTCCGGAATTTTCTTGTGGCGCCTTAGTAGCACAAAGAAACTTGCAAGCATAAAAATCAATAGGAGACACAACACAGCCAATACAGCTTTGTATGTAGTACGCGGCCCACCTATTAGTTCATCTAGCACGAAAAAATAAGCTCGTAAGATTAAATATAGAACAAGAAAAAGTTCGAACGAAAAACAACTCAAAGCTTTTAATGCTTTCGTACCCGAAAAATTTAAGTGAAAAACCTTTGTTGCATTCCCAACTCGGTTTTTTGCGACGCATAAATATTTTCCGGTGTACTTTCCGTGATTAATATCATTCGTCTTAAGAAATTCCAAGTGGCTTTCACCGTTAGAACCCCAACTTGTAGTTAATTCGGGGAACACATGCCTGACGTTTGTGTCATTGAAATACCAGGTGTATCGGGGTTTTGGTTCCCCGTTAGCAGAGCAAGTTAATCGTCGATGTAACTGCCCTTTGTAAAACGTTACTGTACTTGGAGTATCTCCTTTAGCATCATGAATGGTCGGTTTTATCAAATCTATGATGTAAAAGTAAAGCAAAGTAAAACCTTTACTTCAATTTAAAACTTCAATTTCATGAATATTTATTTTAATTGAATGCATTTCTCTTACGTCTTGTTTCAAAGGTTCTAGACGCAATAAAAAATTCCCTCGTGGAATTCCACCAAGGAGCAATGCAATTTATTCCTACGGCCCCAACTGGTAATTGAATTTCCAACATTGCAAAAATATTTAGATCATAAACAAACCGCGGATTTTGGAACTGGTTCGAAATTTTAACATGGTCTTCGCTATTGTCTGAAAGCAAGACGGTCTCATTGGAAAGTTTCATGGAAAATTGAATAACATCAAGTTTGTCATAGAAAGTGGTCGACGTAAAGTATTTTAAAACTTCACATACAAACTTGGTTGTTACGTTTGTGTAGAGGATGCTTTCTACCTCACTAAGTCGAATCAGACCTTCTTGGGGTACTTCTTTCCAGAAACTATCTGCGATGAAATAAAACGAAAGGTTATTTATACAAGTATTTCTGTAAACTGAGGCTGCATAAAAACTAAGGAATTCAGTCTTGACAAAAATTCTCACATTTCCGCTGATCTAAAGAGTCAAAGAACTCCCACTGCTTTACTAAGGCTCCCGCTGTGCACTGAGCTAGGCCATTGTAATGCGAGTAAATCAAACTTTTATCATAGCCCCCTTGAAACAAATTTATAAATTATCAACAATGAAAATACGAGATAAAAAAGCAAACAAAGGGTTTTACCACACTTATTCATGCTTTAAATTTATGATTAGATAGTGTTAATGAAAAGTAACGAATTTATTTGTGCTAAGGATAAAACATAATAAGTTCTTCATCGCTTTTACTTTAACTCAAAAACTTACCGGAAGTTTCAAAATCCGTTAATTTACAGCTTGTGACATGATTAGGACAGTTAATCTTTTTGAAATTACATTCTGCACTATGTTTACAATAGGTTGTTGTCAACGTGCCTTCTGGGCTCAATTCACTGCATTTAATTTGCCTTTCATTGTTGTCCAATTGTAACTTTGGCGTGCTCCACACTTCAAATGACCATTCGTGAACTGCGCGCACACCAGCTATACTCGTGGAGTATGACTCACACAGTATTTTGCCTGTAACTTTGAAAACCAGGTCACGAAAATTCCAGGATATATTGACTTTCACAAAGTCTTTGCTCCCTGAGTATACGGTACTAATGGTATAGTCTCTCACAGTCTTATTCAGAGGCCAAAGGTTATTATGTTGATCTGAAACTACGGATTTGTTGGGAAGTGAAATTCGAACTGATTTTCCCGCTTTTGAGGAGCACTCAAGCTGAAGGCTTTGCTCATCAAAAACCTGTATAGTTGCTTTCCGTGGGAAATAATCGAATTCATCTAATATTTGTTTGGCCCTTACACTTGCAGTTATACGTACAAAAGATGAGTCTTGCCGACAAACATAGTC
This sequence comes from Entomobrya muscorum, assembly GCA_034695405.1. Classification (NCBI taxonomy): domain Eukaryota; kingdom Metazoa; phylum Arthropoda; class Collembola; order Entomobryomorpha; family Entomobryidae; genus Entomobrya; species Entomobrya muscorum. The sequence goes on along the minus strand of JAQIWO010000564.1, from coordinate 4,451 downwards.
TCCCTTGAAAAAGTTTACAAATTTAAATCCTTCTGTTGGATGGTACTGCAGAGAGTCATTGGAATTCTCTACACGAATCTCGGTTCCCTTAAAAAGCATGGAGTATTTTAACTTACATTTTTAGTGGACGTGCAAAATCTTACGCAACGCAGCAGCATTGGAGTGCTTACTCAAATCTCTTGCTGAGATTCATACGTGATCAGAAATTTAAATTGACGGGACATTCGTAAGATTTTGCACACTTTTTTTGAAACGCCAAATATAAAACTTACAACCAAAGACATCTTACCTGAGCATTCTTTATGTAAAGTTTAACTTCTGAAGTTGGGTTTGATGTTGCACAAGGAATAAGTGACGAGTCTGTAACTGATGATGTATCTGGTGTAATCAATGATTCAGAGTCATAGCCTTGCACAAAAACCATCACTTGCTTCATATTCTCTGGATTTCCAATCTCTTCGCATTTGACTCTCAGCGAAGCTTTTGAAATATTGAAAGCATATGCACTAATTTGATAGTTAGAGAGAGAAAGATTAAAATAAACATTAAAGTCGAAATCTGGATTTGAATTGAAGCCAGTAATATTCCACTGTATTGGACGTGATGCTTCACATTCTAAGAAGAGTGAGTCCTCGAATGCTTCATAACGATAGAACGCCACTATATTTGTGTTTGGAAGGGATATATTTTGCCAGTCGTATTCACTTCTGAATAGGCTAATGATGGGTCGAAGTTCTGCATACACGTAACCTCGAAGAATAAAGCACACAGCTATTGTAACTTGTGTGAGTATCATGTTGCCAGTAATATAGAATTTCTTGTTGTTTTTAATCCGCCAAATTTTTTTTTAAATTTTGAGCTGTTGATTAATAAGCTTTTTAAACTGTTTTAGTTTTGAATCGATTTGACAATTTATGTAGATTTATCCAAACAAAACTAAAATATTGAAAAACGTAGTACACTTCTACGCGGTTGTGGTTTTATTTTATGTTTGCTGTGATTTTCCTTAATTTAAAATAATTGTCAAGGTTTTCCTCAACTGATTTACGAGCAAGTAAAAAATTTTATTTTAGCGAGGGATAAAAAAATATTTATTCACAATTGCACTTGCTGCGCTGGTACACTATTTCTTGTAGCAGTAGCAACCGTTGTGTTATTCCAGTATAAATGCGCTCATAAGAAGGGAAACCCAGGATTTTTAGTCCTGCTTTTGTGGTTTGTAATTTCCGTTACTTCATAAGCTTGAAACGTACTACAAAAACATTCAGCATTTTAAACATGTAAATATCCTTTAAAAGCTATATAAAACCCATACCACACTCAAACCTTTTACTTTACTTTTGATGGTCATCTATGATGTATGAGGGAAAAATATTTTTTAAAGAAACTGTATGTGTGTGTATCCGCTGTAAAATATATTTTCCTTGAATGCCAAGCAGGACTTGACCGTTTAATTTAAAGTATCTTTTGATATGATTAGCATTATCACACATTTCTAAATTAAGAAAACTATATAAGTAAAATATGTCAAAAAAGAATATACGGTTATATGGATGGTAATTGAATTTGGGTTTTGAAAATTATGGAGCGTCATAAAATTTGCTTGTAAATAAAAGTAAATCTTTATTTAAAAAGTTAAGATTCATGAATACGAAGAATAATACTTTCAAATTTTTTGAATCATTTAATTCGAGTTTATTGAATGACTTTTATACCAGTTTCTGGGTTAGAGATTAGGGTAATTTGCAAGCATCGGTGGACTTGCTCGGTAGTTTTACGATAATATTCATAACAGAAGCGAACAGCGCATAACGGGAAGCACGCTTTTATTGAACATCAGAGATGTAATGTGTATGCGGTTTTTTCTTATCATAAATATTTTTTAAACTCAATCGTATTTGCTACATTTTCTTATCTTATTTGTTGGATTTCACCGTTTCGTGATTTATAAAAATGTCAATTAAAATTTTTACTCAATGAGCGTTGTATTATATCGTTTCCCCACCAGATATGTACATAAACATGTACTGCTTCTCTGCACCACTCTCAAATGCTTCTTGTGTAATAATATTAAACATTATAAAGGAAAAAATAGATGAAAATGTTTTTAAACGTTTTTATGTGAATGTTTTGTTGCTAGCATGAACTACTGACGCAAAAGCTTGAATGTAGATCAGCATAATATATAGATTATTAGTGAGTCATGAAGCAACCGAAACTTGTGAGATTAGTACAGCAAGTCTCTGTTCCGTCCGTCCGACACACGCTAGTCCCATGAAGTAGTGCTCGAAGAAAGCTGAAACTTTTTATACTGGGTATCTCGCTGAGGCAGATTTCGAAACCCTTACTGAATTCTAGTGTGTTAACGTCCTTACTTACGTTTTCATCAGTTTACATATGCTGGTTAATTTTTAGGTGTAGATGCATCCTGTAGAATAGAAATTGTCTGGTTCCCTGCAACTAAATTACGTTTCATTTTATTGAATTTTAATCTAATCGCAGCAATCTCTTTTCATGTTATCTTTATTTACTTTCAAATATAAATTATTAGCATTATCAGCATTATTAACTTTTCATATAAATATCCAATAAAGGCCTCAACCTGACATCTGCCGTTTAGTTTCCCGGTGAGGGTCATTTACGATTACGAGGAAAAAAGTTTCTTGTTAAGAAAATATAGGCGTGTGCATGTGATATAGAATATGTTTTCCTTTTGTACTAACAATAAGCTATAAAGTTGTACGTAAATGGAAAATATGTAATACAATTTTTCAATTCATACAACATAACTATGAAGATGAATTGCAAAGTTTTGCTTTACTGGAAAGATTTTATTCTACATTTTATTATGAATATTAATAAAAAACCACATACGGAAAAACCTCATTTAAAATTAATGTCAAGCTTGAATCCCTGAGAAAGAAATGTACAATCAATGATAAAACCTTACAGGGATAAAACACATTGGAAAAAAATTTGCGACGTTAAAAAAAATTTGAGCTTCACAAAAATAAATAAATGTTGAATGAATCTTATGATTTTATTTGTTGATTACAATGCATACAAAACGCTAAAATCAGCGCTCTTTAAAGTTAATTTCAAATCTTAGCTTTATCCTTATAATAACCAAAGAAATAAATCTGCCTCTTGCATGCGATGGTTTTTTTGCGATGGAGCTCATGCGCTTCAGAAAACTCCTACTTTGTGTGGTTTTGCCGCATAGGTTTCCACATTTTACATTAGAAGTAACTGCGGAGAGCATGAGGAATGTCTCAACTACAAGCATTTCCGCAATGGCATCCCGAGATTCTGCTCGTCCGCCAACATATCCAAAAAGCATTAAAGTGACACTATCAATGAAGTTTCAAGTATCAATGAGGAAGACTGGTGTGCTGTGGGTTAAAAAAGGACCCTGATAAAGGGCAACTCAATTCAAACGACCAACAAATACAAAGTATTATGGAGCTTTTCGTTGAAGTCCGGAGGGCCTGGGGTTTGTGACCACTCGAAACTGCTGGAATGCGGGGCGAATGGCGTCTGCAACTGCATCCAAAACACGGCAACGAGAAAGGTGACAGCTGGAGGAATGCAGTACGAGTCCGACTTTTCCTATTTCGCCTCATGTGATGACCACGCTAACTGCTTCATTTGCAAATTCCTACAACTTCACATGTACTCAAGTACTTATTTATTTATTTTATTCTACTTTCCAGGGCGGGTTTCTCCACCGGGTGTCACAAAGGTGACGTCACTCACCGCGACTGAGAAAGACAGCGTCTGGAAACATTACGGACTCTCCGGTACAAGCGATGATTGTCAGGAATCCAACCTGTACGTGAACTGCGATGAGGAGACGGCGACCAACCCGGCAGCTACAGAACAAAATCTGACACCTGGAGGAGGATCGGGAGGAAAGCCAGGCTACGGCTATGCAAGCGGAGTCAAGTTACGGATGGAGGGAACGGAAATGGCGTTGTCTCTGGTGAGCGCTGCAGCCTTCATGAAGATGGCGTCCCTCTTCTGAGCCACTCATCAAAAACTCCCGCCAGACCTCTAAACACTTTTACTTTTATATAGGCAACCAATTTTGCCGATGAAAAACAATTATATTGTAAATTTTATTTCAAACTGTACGAAATTTGTATATAAATTATTGAAGTGCATGTAAATTAAATTCCTAATACTACATTCGTGATTATCTACTGTTAATTATTATTCAAATTGTAATGAATCTCGATCGAATCTTCATTGACGACGGTGAATTTGGGCGATTAATTATTTAAAAAATTAAAATGGTATCGTCAAAAAGTAATATCATTTGAGAAATGACTAACGGGGCAAGGTGATTCCAAGACAGTGCGTCACAGCACTTTTTTGTTCATTCAACGTGCATTCAAGCAAGCACATGAAAAAATACAAAGTAAAAATACAGGCAGATGAGAAGTCGAGCA
>JAQIWO010000563.1:0-13550 GCA_034695405.1 Entomobrya muscorum | reverse complement strand
TTATTATAGGATGCAGTGGAATGAGTGACTTCACCTTTGATGGTGGTGGGGAGAGGAATGGAGTGAAGATTGAATGTCTTGATATAAACTTCGATACAAATCTGATTTGGAGGACCACGCAAGAAGAGTGCTCAATCTGAAGGAGTTTTTAAAAAACAAATAAATATGCATGTAGGTATGTATATATGTATTTGATATGCCTAATAAAAAAAAGGTTGAATAAACTCGTCGTTATTTTTGTACTGCTGCTGATATTTCTTTTATGTAAAACATTAGCAGAGTAAAAACAAGAAACAATATGAATGACGTGACAGCAGCTATCTGACAAGTACCATTGAAAGTTATGCACACGGATAAAATATGTAGCTTAAAGGTTTTTATTATTGTTAATACAATACAGCTAGTTTTACTCGGCAGAAAACATATTTGTGCTATTGTTAACGATGATATTACGGTATGATAAGAATCAGCGAAAAAAATATATATAAAGCAGCAGATATATAGCTTTTTTAATACTTTAAAATCTCACACGTCCAACCCATATTTATTCAAGGGACATGTTTACACACTTTCAAAAGGAACAAATTTGATTTCTTAACACTCCCATTGTCTTTCCGTTTCTGCATGGAAAGATGAAGCAAAGGTTTGCCGAAGAAGAAAAATAGGGGGAATGTGAGACAAAACGGAAATGCCTACCAAAATGTATATAATTTCTCTGCGAATGAATCTGCGAATAACATGTTGACACTTAGGGCGAATGTATAAACCTTTTGTAGATTTTTGCATGCACGTAATTAACTTTTGCTATAATTATCTGTGTACCGTGTACTGAAATGCTCAAACAGTTCACCCACCTTCGTAAACTGCTATTTATGCATGATTGTATGGTTTTGTTTTTATTCTTGAATCAAACGTATCTCAATATGTGCACAAAAATATTTCCAATTCAGTAGTACCAGTTTTAATTATTTATATTTCTGTGGTTGGTATTTACAAACAATTAAATTATAATTTTCTTTTTTCCATTCCCGAAAAAAAATCCAATTCAAAAACACCTATAATAATAGAAGGAAATATATGTAAGCTTCCTATTCTCAATTCCTGACCCGTAGTCGTAGTCGTGTACCCAACCAAATACATAATCATAGAGACTCCATTAAAATACGCAAGCACCAACGTAGTCATTGCCTCACATGATTATTGTAATTAAAGTTATTAGAACAATTATCAAGTAGACCATGTTTGTAACCTTTTGCTTCACCGGTTGATTATTGCTTGCTGTAGACCAACCCACGTAATTTATCCATGAAAAAGTTCGTGCATGTTTAAAAAAATATAATACTTAGGTACGCATTTATAACTATTATTATAGCCAGGTAAAAAAATGTATAACCTTTTTTTTCATGTGAGCCATTACATCCGTGATCTGAGTACACATGTACAAAAGGCGCATAGCTTTATTTTTATAAGCATGGCATGTCTTTGGAAGAAAAGACCCTGAAAAAAGCCAGCAACCAGATTGAAACAAAAAGCCTGTTGGTTGGTTATTGCTACTGTTGAATATTATATTCTCCCATCAAAATAGTCTCAAAAATTGTAATAAAAATGCTCACACATCAATTTCCACCGACACTCAATACACATTTCCTTCAAATAACTTGAAACTGGAAGGATCTGAGAGTGAGAGAGAGAGAGCATGACCATAACTCATACCTAAAGATATTTAACCATCTACACTTTGACTTGACTTCAAAGCACTCTATCATATCAACTTTTTTTCTTGTAGTTGAAAAATGGAAATGATGGATTCGACGTTTCATTCTGATAAAAGTATGATGTTTTGATGACCAGTTTTCTTATCTACAAGGCTTCCGTTATGTGCCTAGAAAACCACATTTTTACAGATTTCTGGATTCTAGGTGATCCGTGGTGGAACCTATAATTATTAAAAAAGAAATCATATTTTCTCACAGATTCTTGATTCCTCCAAAACTTCTGTGCAACAATTTCATGAAAAAATCTCAAGTTATTTTCGTAGCTCGAGCCTTTTGTTTAAAACAACCATAATTAGTTCAGGAAGATGATTATTATTATTATATGTTTTCTTTTCAATACCACAACTCGCGCTACATTTCAGCCAGGCCAGGGAAGCCGCTATTCATCATCAAAAAATTTATATTTTGACATGTTTGAGTTTGAACGTTTGAATGAAGGCACTCATTATAAAAAATTATTCTATGGGACTGTTATTCCAAAACTAAAATACGAATTAAGTGAACTTAAAATAAGTCCATTTTTTCATAGAATAGTTGGAACATTACTTTTGCACAACACCTCATGAAACTCAATGCTACTTCATCATTTTTTTGGCTTCTGTTTCCTCTCTCACCTTTCTTCTCTCACGTCACTAAAATCCACATTTTTCCACCGAATCTCCCCATTTTTCCATGAAATTTATCCATTCATGAAAACATCATAATAGTGATTATTATTACCACGAAAATTATAATTTTTCTAACAAAAAATGGAAAACTTGTCTGACCTTTTGTCTACCCCACAACGCTAAAAAGCAATAATTGAGCTACTAGACCATAAGCATTAAATATATAATCATGACGTTGTATTGTGTAGAAATAACAATCGTGCCATCCAAAGAAACAAAGTATTACTTTTTTTTAACTTTCGTGATCATGTTTTACTCTCACGGTTTCATTAGGCGTGTTGTAACCATTGAGCAAACTAATACTACCAATTTATATATTTACATAATACGTCTATCCACATAATAAGAACATGAATTTCTCTCTATTCTTAAAAAATAATAAGATTTTTTTCTCTTCATGAAGAGACGAACTTATTAAAAAACGGAGAAAAGAGAGTCATGGGAAATACATGTCGTATTCCATAATACTTTATTTTGCAGGGTAAAAAAACGCCGTGTGGATTGAGCTTGTTTCAATGAGAGAAGATAAGCTAACACAAGAGAAAAAAGAATGATGAGATGACTTATCAGTCATGTTCCTTCTGAAATAAAAAAAAAACAATCATTTGCATAATATATTTTATCTCTCTCTCTTCGGCCATTTCACACAAGCCAAAGCCAAGGTGAGTCATGACTCATGACTTGATCAAAAAAGTCAATCTAACTAACGCTCTAAAACCTATTCTTTTGCTTCTTCAGAGGAAGAAAAAGATGAAAATGAAATATATATGTGCGGCGGTATCATTGATGTATTTTTTCTACTTTAAACAGATTCTCAAGTTTTTTATCTATTGAAGTGATCTCCGATCTCAAAAAACTTATCTCTCTGAAAATATACCTACTTTTTAGCTAATAGATATGGAGAGAAGAGAGCTGATGATGGGGGCTGTGGTGACACTTAATTTTTTTGTAGATATGCTGGACTGAACTTCTAAATTAATTGTGTTTTCACCCTTTTAAGATAATAGAGACACCGCAATAATAATATCATCGCCCACAGTTGTGTGTGTGTGTGTGTGAAGAGAAGTACAGAATCACTTCTAAAAATTACTGTCTTCTGTGCTCTTCTTGCTTGAGGGGAAAATGTTTTTTTTGTACAATGTTTTTTATCTTCTTTTAAAGTTAATGATATACTTTTGACGGTATCTTCCATGTCATTTGTCATCATCATCCACGTTTAATTTTGTACTATTAAGCTTTCCATTACTTAACTCTGTCCTTCTTTTTCTTTCATTGTCAGTCAGAGTAAATTGCTCTCTTAGTATAACAAGTAATGATAGATTTTACATAGATGAAAAATATATATAAGTACACACATTGAACATTTTATATGACATCATCGTATCCTATCAGAAATCATGAGAATAATGTAGAGAGAAAATGCCGACATCAACCAACCGGCACGTTTTATTTTTGAAATAAAGTAGCAATTTTTGCATAGGAAAATGGGAATACTGCCACTTACTGCAAAGTAATTAGTCAGTAGCCTCTCATCAACTTTTTTATTTATTTACTTTATCAGCGTTTCATAAACTTTTTTTTATTTGTATCTATTAGCTTGCTAATTACTCGAATTTTTTATTAGACCTGTACATGTAGATCGAAAAATGAACCTTCAAAAACATTTCGGGAAGTGCATCTGCAGCCAAATGATTTTTTTATGCTTAAATATCTCTGCAGTAGCGGAATAAAATACCTTTTCAAAAAAATACCAATGAATATACCGCTGTTGTAGAAAGAAGAAGAAAAAAAGATGAGAGAGAGAGAGAGATGCGACCATCAAATCACAGCTAGAGCACAGTGACAAGTTGTCAACCATGATTGATATCTAGCACATTATCATATTCATTTTATCCGACACAGAAGAACTAACCACAACATTTTACTACTGACTTGTTCCACCATCAACCACCACAGGGAAAAAAAGAGAGAAAAAATATCTAAGATTTCTTTTTAAGTTACTTATTTCAATCCTTTGACTCTTTCTTTTTGAAGAGCTTATTACCGTAACTAATATGCTTAAATAGCCATGCATACATTTACAAAGAATACCCAAAGAGAAATGATAGTTGTGTATGGCTGATAATGATTCTTTTTTCAAGTGAGAGCAACGCTCACAAAAAGAGAATAAAAAATTAGGTAAGATTTTTTTTCACCTGTCCATCCATTCCGTCGGCTGTTTTACATAATAAACCAACCACCACTACTACTACAGCCTGTTACAGTACTTTACCAACCATATCGCTCTCTTCACTTTGTGAAAATTTAGACTGTTGTGTGGGCAATTTTCAAAGGGAAAGATTTATAAAAAAAAGTAGAGTCTAGTCTACCTGCATGTATTAGAATAAAAAGCAAAAAAGGGAAGCTATCTATTCCTTTCATCTGCACATCATCATCATCATCATGGATGGATCCCTGTTGATGTATGAAACCAAGCATGTAATCCAACCTCGTATATTCCATATAGTACACACACAACAATATCAGTATCATTAACCAATTCAATATTGCTATCACAGGGAGTCGGCTTCATAGAAAGGAACTTGTTCGTCTTTGCTTACAATTAGTTATAGGCATTATATATGACGGAATTCCAACCGACTTTTGGATCGGCGGAGAAAAGAAAGAAGTATTAAAAACGTATATTTTTTAGCTTGTCTTCTTCTTCTTCGTCTAGCTTTACATTATGCACTTTATAAAATAAAAAGAAACGCGTTATAAGGCTTTTGTTGGTCGTGTGGTGGTGGTATGGTGGCTGCCAGCAGCTATAAAAGCTACACGTATTGCACTGACGCTTGCTGCTTTTACTTTACTTTTTAGAGTTTAATGGCCAGTTTAATGGATCTAATGGTGGGGCCCCATACTGACCAAACTCCCCTAAACTGAAAGACAGCGACGATGAAGACGACGTCGTCATCCATACCTTTGTTGTTGCCTGTCCTTTTGCCTTATATTATATCCTGCAGCAAAAACTATATGATTTTTTTTTGCTGAAATGTAAAAAAAGTTACATTCTTTCTTTAAGCCTCGTGGTCGTGGTGGAGAGTTACTTTCACAAGAAAAAGGTTTTTGCTGTAAGGGAATATCACACAGGGAACGCACAGGTAGACTATACCATTTTTTATACAACTATAGAAAATCGTCCCACACAAATTTTTTTTCTAAAACTAGTCATTATTTTCGTTGTGTATAGATAATATACACTTTTCCAAAAAAAACCACACAGATGAGAAGAACAAAAAGATCATAAAGTTGTAGGAGAGCTACTTTCCACCATATCATCTTCATCCACTTTACAATGTGCCGTCATCCTAATGGTTTTCTCTACGCGTCAAAGAATATATTCAACGTTTTATAGACTGTGAGCTGAGCATCGAGAAAGTCTCTCAATTCATTCCCTCACGTTCACAGTTACGACGGCACACATGGTGCTCTGGATTGAATATTTATATTTTGTATTGACCATTAACTTCGCCACATGATGTGTTTTGTAGTACAATTATCTGGGCTTTTTATATACATTATGCAGCCGGTGCGGTGCCGGTGCTGATTATCTTGTTACATGAGCCGTGATTATGTTTTTTTTTGGTAGCTGTGTGTGTATAGCTCTTATAGTATTTCATGTTGCATGCAGAAATGAATGGGAATCCCAAAAGATAGCTAAAAAAATATTTCTTTGGCACACAACGCAAATACACGCACACACAAGCATACTTTTCAACGAGCTTATTAGGTATATCAACTCCTTAAGGACGATTTTTGAATAGAAAAACAAATTTAGTCGACTGATTTGAATACGATTACATTACAAATCTAGTTTGTTGTTAGTCGATGTAATATTATATGCGAAGGATAAAAAAGCTAAAAAAATTTGCAAGGGAAAAATACATCGACTCTCTTTGCTTCTTTTTGTTCAGCTGAAATCGTGATGAGTATTGTGCTAAGTTTTAATGAGAAAAACGAAAAGGGACTCACGCCATGTCTGTTTATCGTGACAGAAGCTGCCTAAAAATGCAAATTGCATTTTGCACTATACCATATAATTTATATGTTATCTGTGTGTGTGTACTATGTCCTATTTATTACCGCACATGTTTACTTTGTGTATGCGATGGGATTAATTTTATTTTTTGAGAAAGTTTTGTTTTAAGATGAGAAGCTTATTATAATATGCATTGCATTTCACAATGTCCATTACAAAGAAAGGCACGATCGACCTCTGTGTGTGTAGATTTTTAATACGACGAATAAGTCTTATCATCTATTGTTGATTTAGGTATGATGATGAATCATGAATAAAAAAATAGCAGTGCCCGCGCGATTCAATCAAATTTTTTTCTTTCGCTGTACACACACTATATTTAAATATAAAAACTGATACGAATCAATTCATTCTTTTTTTGGGTGGCTTATTGCCAACGGGAAACAATTCTACAAAGGAAAAAAAATAGAAGACACACTTTATTATTTTTATAATCAAAAGATTTGCCGAGATTCCTTGAATTTGTTTTGGGCATCTTCTTATTATATGACAATGAAAATTCGACTCAGCATGTTAGGAATCATCAGGTCATCATCACGACCGACGACACAGTGGACATGTCCACTGTTTTTTTGAGAGAGAGAACATGTCCATATTTAAACAAGGTCCTTTCTGATTGTCGGTCTCCTCGTCATCCGACAAGAGCGCAACTCAGCAAACCAAAATGCTTAATGTACTTTAGCAAAAACATATACTTTTGTGCTTTTAAAAAGAAGCCGAAAATCTGGTAAATTGACTGTTGAACAGGAGAGAATTACCTATTGTCATATGTATACGCACAGAGCTATTCAATTTCTTATAGGACCATCTGCGCTGCCCACATGTATCCTGGCATCATCATCATTATCATCAGATAAAATTATTGTTGTACATACACAGTACATCGCTGTTTTACACAACATCAAGCCGAACAAGCGAAAAAAAAATTTGAAACTGAAAAGAAAAAAATGTAGTCGTACATGGACACTTGCATGTGTACATCTTGTTTTCCATTACAATTTAAAATGCATGTGGTTGTTGTAATAAAAATTGTTGTTTTTTTTCTGAAAATTAACCGAAAGCAATAATTATTATTTTTGTCCCTTGTCGTTTCAACTTACTGGGATCACCTCTTCTTTACGAGGTTTCCAAATTGTCCTTTTTTGTGACAAAAAAAGAAAGAATAGAAAACAAGGTGCATCATCATCATCATCATCATCATTATAGCAATTATAATGATGATTTGATGTGAACCTGTGGAGAATGCTTTGACCTTTTCTCCGCATCCATAAACTTTATCTCCCTTCCAAGCCATTCCTTATAGTGTCTCTTAAGGAACCACTGAAACGTATTTAATGTGCACATCCATTTATTTTTTTGCTGGACACACGGGCTGGATAAAAGGAAGCATTTTCACTGACTCTGATGACCATCACGAGAGAGAGATCATTTGCTTGACCAGAGAAATATCTGTTTGTGTAGATGATTATATGATGATACCCAGATACACTTTAGATTTACGTTCATGGTTTAATAGAATGACTCCAGTTTTTTCTCTCCTGAGCAGATGTACATTTTGTATATGACACAAGCCTGACACAAGATTTCATCTTTTTCTGTCCCCCATTCAACCATCATTTTATGTGCCATTATGAGCAGCTAGTTTTGATTACGACCTACAAAAATGCCATACGAGATGTGAGAGAAAAATCAAAACTCTATTATTGTTGTTGATACAGCTCTGCTCTTGTGAATACTGAATCGAATCATAATAATATGTATGAAAAAACCTTACATTGTGATGATGATGATCATCATCATCGTCATGATGGGTATAACAGTCATAATAACAGTATCGTTGACCATATCTGCACATTTCATCAGCTTATTTTTATGGTTATCTTCGAACAAAATGGTCCTTGTTCCAACTCTAGCTGTATCAAACCAGCCAGGTGTATTTAGACTTTATATACGTGAGATAAAATAGTTTTAGTGTGAATTTAAATGGGCAATATAAAAAAATCTCATGTTTTGCCTGGCTCGTTGATGCAACGTTGCACATTTTACTTGTCAAAATTATTACGCTATCTTGTTAAAATAGGTACATATACAGTATAATGCACAGTTTATATCAGAGTGCGCACCATATCAGCACCCCGCTCTACAGCAAAATCTCTCCTCTTGTTTCCTTTTATGTCCGAAATTAAAGATGAGTCTGTGTATGTGTGTGTGAGTAATGTTGTGATCATGATCATGAGAGAGAATAAAGATGACCATATAATCTATGTCGTATGTCGTCGTTCGTTCTACCTGCGTCTCTCAAGTCTAAAGTCAAGAGCCAAAAAAAGGATCCAGTTTCACTGGATTTATATTTATTTATGTATGAGATTTTTTCATGGATGCTGCATGTGTAGAGTGTGGTGTTCTGTTACAAACAATGGGACAATTTCAGTTGCTGTTTTATTACCAATGTGATGACCATTCTGTGAGCATGTTGATCATGATTCGGTGATAATCTTCGGGAGAGTACGACCATGGCAGTAAGGATGAAAACACACCTCTATCTAAATACATTTATACATTTTAGATCCGAGTGCGTATCAAGAATAATAAAAAGTAAAACAAAGTGGCATCATCATCATAAGAAACAGACCATTTTTTTCTTAACGTTTTGATTATCATAAAATTTAGATTAAAAAAGTGGGATGAAAATCGTTCCTTAAATGAACAATTCATATGCTAAAGGAGACATCAAGATGGCATAAAAAATTAAATGCTTTTTCTTCTTCTTCGAATAGTGATTCTTGTAATCATGATCATGTTCCTTCCCCTCCTCTTCTCCGACAAGCAGAATTCCAGCTGAGTTTTATGATCTGGCAAGTGAATATAAAAAAGTCAGGTTATTGTTTTATTTTCTCCTCTTTATTTTCCAGCTCTTGTCTTCTTCTTTTTTACCTGTTAAATTTGTCGCATCTTTTTACATCTTCTGTCTTTTGGAAAAGGCATAAAAGAAATAAAGCAAAGTGGCAGAGGCGGGAGCAAATTGGTCTTTCATTTTTTTTATATACGAACGTGTATTACGACAAGTTGCCAATAATTTTATTATTCAGTTCACCAGTCTCTCTAATCTCGATGTGCCGTGTGGTGTCTACTCACCTTATTTATTTACTGTTTGTATGTGTGTGTACCTTTCCCATTAAATATTAATTTGTAAAACGTAACTTAATCCTCTAAACTGTCAATTTTTTTCTTCTAAACTCTCAAAACTAAAATAATTATCCTGTTTTTTTTTATACCTATCATTCTCTTAGGAAGGAGGAGGATCCTACTTAGGAATATAGTATCCAATAAATTGCACATTTTCCTCTTGTTATTCTTAATGAATGACTAAACAAACGAGAGGGAGAAGACGCTTGTAAAAGAAAAAAAGCTCACGATGATGGTCATACACAGTTAATGATGATGGTTTGCTTTCTGCTGTCGTGTCGACTGCTGCAAATTACAATAATGAAATGAGAGCAAACATATCCATCTCTCTATTTTTCTCCCTTTTCTGTTTTCTACCACTCTACCTGTCATTTTTGCACGAGGATGATGGAAACAGCTCCAATAAAATCCTGTCAATTTTCTCTGACTTATTATGCTCATATGCTCAAGCATACCATTATTATTATCATAAGGTATATAAGCACATACCTAATATACTCCACACACACACAACTCTAAATAAAGCCACTCATATAAAAAAAATATACTTGGAACAAGCAATAATTATCATTATAGCATTCCTTCTCTCAGAGGTGGAAAGAAAGATAAGCGCACAACAAGAATGCTCTCTGGAATAATGAAATGAATATAAACTATATATAGAGAGCTTGTATAAAAGCGAAAAACTCTTTATTTTTTTCCTACACACAACACATCACAGACAGGTTACATTATTATAGTAGCTACCCACCCCATAAATTACTTATTTGGTTTTCCCTTGATGGTGAACTAATTTATTGTTGTACTTGTTATGTACGCTGCTTTGTATCAAAATGCTCTGCTCTGAATACATAAAAAATATATACATAGACCGTCAACAGTTCATACACTTTCATTATCGTCCTCATCATCATTATAATGTTTGGTAGGTACACCAGGTAGTAAGTAGTAATGTACAGATATATTATGGTGTGGTGGGTGAGTAAAAACTATATAATGCAGAGCACCACCACAACAGCATTTCTATTACAATTTTCTTTTCCGCTGTCGTATTTTTTTAGCTGATTTGATGGAGGTGAATGGTGTGGCCTGGCTTGGCCTAGCATATTGCTGTGTGGTTTGTATATTGTGACTTGACTGACTGCGGTTCTTAGATTATTGCAAAGCAGCAAGGGAATAAGGAAGGAGGCCAATTATGATAGTTAGTTCCAGACAGGAATGAGTAAATCCCACCTTTTTTGTTTTTCCCAGGGCAGTGGGAAATGGGAAAAATGGGGAAAACGGGAAAAATAAAAAAATAACATGCATTTATTTTTGTCACATTGCCCCTTTTTCCCATTTCCCACTATGTTAAAATGGTAAATACCACTTTTTCCCGGTGAATACCGGTATTTACCATTTTGAGTTTTGGGTACCTTCTCATTCCTGATTGACACACAATAATTTTATTAGTAGGAACTTCACGTCGTCGCTGTAAATTATTCATTGGCTGTAAGGTTGTAGGTTGCTTACGTACAGATTTATTCATGGTTAATCGACTTATTTTGTTCTGATAACGATAATTTATCTTGATTTAATGCATTTGATTCTTACTAGAAAATGTTTAACAGCCATTGCAGCTCTAAAATCTTTTGAATGCTTGTTTACACCGCATTTTATGTTTTAAATCTAGATATGCTGGTTTACCTTTATGAATTTATTTTAAAAGACTCTAGTTATTTCTGTGTAATCATATATAAATTTATCACCCAAAACAAATCAGGGTTTATAACAATAATTTTAGTATGCTTAAACAAGTTTAAAAATATTTAGAACTTGAATAGGCATTTATTGCATTTATTTATTGCACTATGAACTTTTTGTTTCACAGCTTTACCTCAACATTTTGTACTAATGTACCCACGTGGATATTTTTTAAAGTATCCTAGTTTTTCTCTATAAACAATTATAAATCCTCCAGCTAGGAAGAGGCTTTATTTAAAAAAATTTATCCTGAGTATTAAACATGAAATTTCAAAAAATACAAAGCATTTTGATAATCTATTGACAAATTAGCACTAAAAATGGAAAATAGTGGCATTAATTTTACGACTAATGTAATGCTGTTAAATCAAATTTGCGGAAGTTAAAAGCTATTTCAGTTTTCTAGGGCGCATGGCAGCAATGAGTCAACATTTTTAAATAAACTGAATTAGAATTCTTACAAACTCTGAGCCACATAAAACTTAGTTATAAGTAAATTGTCAAAACTTATAACTTCATAAATTAAATGCTTACCTGCATAAACGTTTGGAAACTATGAAAGATCAAAACACTTGCATACATTCTATATCTCTTACGTTAACCCAATGTAAATATGGAGCACAGAAACTTTAACAATTAATATTCTAAGCAAACAGCGAATTATAAGATGGGGGTGATTCATGTTTTTCTTCCTTGATCTCACACGAAACTTTACTTGAAATTGACTGCAAATTACTTTCCGGTGCCCACGTGTTGGAGTTGTAAGTATTTGCCGAAACGGTGGTCATCGTCCTAAAAGCCGTATCGTTAAGGTCCCTGGGATTTCCGTGCGTTCGAGATAAATTCTGTTGAAGATAAAGCTCCCAATTTTGTGTTGGATACACGCCCCAATTACTTTCCGGTACAGTATTTGCCCGATTGATGGTCATTGGGGGTAATTGCGTGGAAGGAGAATTGTGTATCATTTTCAGATTACTTAACCGTTTCCGACAACGACTTACACAGCAGCCGATAACAAAGAAAACCAAGAGAATTATACTCATAGCGATGACTATGACAACGTCCTGGTCCATTTTTTTCTTGTCACTAAAAAATCAAAAAGATTCAAACATGATTATTAATGACAAACTAAAATGCGCGCACTTTCATTTAATTATTTTTAAAGTCTATACATTTTAATTGTAAAATTAGTATTGGCAAATGTTGATGATACTTACAAGCCGTTAGTTTATTTTGAGGGAATTTCGAAATATTTATTGGGTTATGAGCGCCTGATTATAAGTCAATCGCACTGCTATTGCTACTACCGGTATAAATTCGAGTTAAATAAATAAGTTGTGGACGATAATAAAAATCCCGATGAAACTCCAACTTATGGCCAAGTAGAACTATGATGACCTGATGGCTGATAAATATTCATTTAAATAGGAGAACACAAGCAGCTCTGTTATAATATTAAAGGCGGGGTTACAATTTAGTATTGATGCTAGTGTACTGAGACGAAGGTGCTTATCTGTACTTGATAAGGCTGAATAAGATAAGTGCAGTATCAATTAAAATGATTAAGGAATCAAAGTATGGACAATGCGTATACATATAATTACGTGATACTCATAAGTACTACGTAGTAATATTACTTACAAATAAAAGTTATTCATGAGCCTGTTTAAAACATATTTAATAAAATAATCATTTTCTAAGTGTAAAGGATGCAAATTTTTACAGATTGGTTGATCCAACTTTCAGAAATTACTATCAACAAACGTATTTTAAACTATCCCTTGAAAGAGATGTTCTTAAGCTAATTATTTTTCCAACGTACTGGGCTTTCCGACATTTTAATGAAATATTTAGCAAATCACTTTTTAGTCGGCATTAACTTAAAATGCACATGAAAAGTAAAGCATTATCATGAATATCGTATACTTCATATCGTGTTTATATGCGTTGTACTTACGACGTTAGTTTAAGGATCCTTATGATCTGGATCACAAATATTAATTTATATTACACGCATAGCCGTTCTAAGAACTCATTGTTTACAAAATTTTTGAACCTGAATAGAGAGCTCTGATTGGTCGCTGGATCCAACAACCA
>JAQIWO010000562.1:0-13554 GCA_034695405.1 Entomobrya muscorum | reverse complement strand
GGAGCTGGATCTGCAGCCATTTATGTACCGCATCGTTGGTAAATATTTTTAAAGTCGCAGTAATGGTAAACCCCATTTATGCAAAACATGCTAACCGTCACTACGTTACCGCTGCAAGCAGGTAAGCCATTCCAGCATAAATTTGGTGTTGTTTAAAAGAGAACTTATTAGTGAGGCGGATAGACACCACAATAGTTCGCTACTTCGTGAGCTCTTACCAAACCGGCCACAATACCCGAAATTCACCATTTTGTAAATGACAATTTAACATTGAAGTTATAATTTTCGAACACCTTAAATTTCACTGGAAATTAGAACTTTTGTTGTATCTCAGAGGGGCAAGCACACAGATTCATGAAACTCGCCACAAATATACACAGTGAGTAGGGCTACAAAATCCATTATTGATTCGGACTTTGCGACTTATCTGCTTGGAGATACGGAACCATTATTAGTGGAAAGTAGGTGAAGTTATAATTTTCGAACACAGTGTAATAAAGCAGAAAAATTTACTACAAAATGTGAAGCGTATTGCTTTTTTCTTTTTAAAAAAATGAGTGTTTCGATTGTTATGATCTTTGGTAGACATTGCAGTGAACATTACAACAGTGATATGATAAGCATTCGCGAAAATAACAGCGTATACCTGATTTCACAGATAAGCATTTGTTCACTGGATCATTGACTCCACGTAATTTACTCTCATATTTGGCAAAAGAACATTACAAGGTTCAGTGTAGGTCTAGGTGCAATGTATTTTACATCATTCGCTTTTCTGCATTTTTTACCCACACATATATAAAATAACATTGACTTCACCAATCCAGCTTTTATGAGGGAAATATACGAATCGTAGTTTATCTTCATTTATATTACAATGATACATAGTATCTCAATAAATCTTCAACTTGTATTTGGAAATCCACTTCAATATTAAGAGGATTTGCTTTCGATGAAGCAGTAACCACAACCAATAAGCACTACAGATACGAACAAAAAATAGCTCGTAGTCAGTATCTTAGTTTGTCTCCACATAGTGCTTGCTCATTGAAAGTTATATTGAACATTTAATGTTAGGGATGTCCCGAACATGGAATTTCTTACGTAGCACGATAGCGGCGCGACAGTAAAACCTGGGATGAGCAATTTCGAACCGGGGATCCAGGGGCAAACCATTTTTTGCTTTTCAGGAATTTTGGAGAAAAACCAGGGACGAAAATTTAATTGTCAGCGTTTTAGAGGCTCTTGAACAAATTATATCAATAGAGATTTGAATAAAAAATCAGGACACAGGTTTTTCCGCTACACCAGGAATTCGAAGAAATTCAATGTACGATTATTTTACAAAGTAACTGCCGTTGCCATCAAAAAATAGTGATACCCGTTTTGCGTAATGTAACGTAATGTTTTGGCAACCTTATGTTACGAAACTGTTATCATTGAATTTTCCATAGAAATATTGTAATTTTTCGCTTTTCTAAGAAACATGCTACAGTTGAGATTCCGAAATGATCGCAGCTTAGCATGCAAACATACAAATATTGTATACAAAAATCCGTTAACACTGCTTCGTGCTTCGTAACTGCCAATTTCCCAAGCTCTCCGTCGCTTTATTGGGGCTCGAGAACTATGGTAACTAGTTCCAAACTTTGCATGGAAGTACAGTAGATTGGAATATGACATATCCTTACAGTTGTATTTGTTAAAGTGGATATAATAACGATCTTATATTTATGATAGATTAAATTAATTTTTAACTGCATGCCATTAAAAGTTACACATTTTTCAATTCATGTATGATTATTATTTTTATACATTATGTTTTAAAATGTACTTGGAATAAAACTTAAGTTTTGGTAGGTAATATTGTTTCAAGTTCTACATGCCACTCAATAAATACGCCTTATCAGTCAGTTAATTCTTGAAAAAATTGTCATCTGGTTTTTTGTCTTCAAATGTCATCATTGGACAAGAAAATAACTAAATTTTATTTTACAATTCCATAGCTTTAATCTTTACAGGTTTTTCTAGAGAATTCAAGAGAAGGCCTATTTTTTATGCAATTTATATAATATTCAAGTCCGGTTTGGTATGACAAGTTATCAGTAAACTCGATAGCATAGCCATTATTTAATATTTATCATTCGTCATGACGTACAGAAATTTATACGAGTAATGAATCGCATTGATGTTGAATCGGATTGAGTATTTTTGAATCGAGTGGATAAACAGAAAAATGTTAAATAGCGATGAAATTTATATTATACATGTTCTGTATAATCTGTTATTGTGAAGGAGACGCATGGACAACAGTGATAATCAAATATCATTTATGTTTGTATGTTTAACATAAATTGTCTACGTATGACGTAGAATCATTGTAGTAATATAAAAAGGCTCCACTGAAACAACAAAAGATTGAAGTTTATTAATGAACAGATAAAGTGTTTTCCCGTTTGTTCATTGATTCGATGTCAGTCATTGTCATATTCACAATCGTTCACTTGCAATATAAATTATGTCCGCATGTAATGAATTTTAAATTTAATTTCTTTACTATCTTCGTAACATACATTTATATTATTACATGAGTATGACAAGCTTGATTGAAAAAGTGGCATTGAAACTTTCATTTCTCGACATGTTACAATACTAATTGTCCCACTTGACGAATGTAATGCGTATCAGGTTAGCCTACAATGTGGTAGGGTAGGGCGGGGGAGGCGGCATATCTATGTAAAATACAAGCAGTACAATTAATTTATGTTCATTGAAACAAAAATGATTCCGCAGATTGTTCACCTCAGTGGAGGGATGGTAAAATATATGCACGGTATTCAAAGATGTGTAATAAGATAAGATTGCCCATCAGTTTGTGTCAGCATAGTACGGATAAAATTTTTAAAGCATATCATATCGATGCATATAAATATTTTATAATAAAAAGGAGTATATGCATTGAAATTTTCCAATGAATCTCTTAGACTACCTCAATGCAATAAAGATATAAAACAAGAAAAACCATCCCCGCATGATATCTATAAGAAATATACGTTATTCGTAGGCATGCTCTCTATTATATATAAGCTTTAATATTTAGGGGTTACCTCTTGCTTATTCCAAGTTTTAAATTTCTATACAGCATTTCCTTATATCAAAGTAACACGAAAAGTCCTACTGTATGCATATTTACTCTGAACATCAACTCTTGAAATTTGTGAATGACATTTTACATTGTGAATATTTTATGCAAGCCTGAAACACAAGTCTTAACGTTAGCGTTTGAAGTCAGCCGGTAAATACATTAGTCATTACAAAAAAAAAACTGGCGGTTGCATAAATACTTTGAGAATTGCATTGCAAGTTTTCACAGGATATTAACAGACATAATTATTTATCTCCTCATTGCATCTGACCATCGTTAGTTTTAAAATTAAGTGTCTTAAAAGTTGTCAATTTAGAATTTACAAGCTACTCTTACGAAACTGTTCTTTAAATTTATACAAATGACTCTAAAATCTACAAATGTATTTATTTATTTTCACAACCTTCATAAGTATCAAGCTTAACTTATTTGTAAACAAGTAAAGTTTTAAGTTATCACAATGGCAACTTCCAAATCCAAGGTTACTTTGAAACATACATCCGACAAGACGCCGACTGAGGTTTTAAGTGACATTAAAGTTTTTCTTCATAATACAATTGGATATTCAGATAATGACAAAGATTTTATGGATTCTGTCGTTTTTCAACCTTCAAACTGAATTTGCCATGGACCCAATGGAAAAGCAGTCTCTTGAAGACACTAACAAGCTCCCAAAAAAGAAAATTCTTGAATTATCATCCTTACTTGAAAGTAGAAGTTTTTCGTAAGAAATCATGATTTATATACTATGTCTTTTCTCTTAATACCTACACATAAACCCGTTTAAACACTTTAAATGCACATAATGCATTCAAATATTGTCATCTTGATTTTTAATCTAGTGATACGTATGCAATCCCAAAATTCCTGGATTTATTACTAAACTTGGAAGGGCACGAGAATTTTTCGAACAGAATTAAGTCAATAATCCTGAAATCGTTTGGAACTGCAGTTCAAATTGTTCCACTTGAGGAGAAAGAGCCCGAAGATATTTTGAATTTACAAGTAATGCAACAGTCAGAAACTCAACTTGGTCCATCGGAACAAGGTAGCTAAATATTTAAAAATAAACTACTTGCTATTGTAGCCACACATGGCACATGGGACTCTAAACGTACTGGGCAGGCCCATTAAAACCTGGATTTAAATGGGTCTGCCCACCGCCTCAATCAGGCAAGATTTAATGAGTAAATGTGAAAAATTAGCAAAATAAAGTAAACCCCTTTTCCCATTCAATAATCAAGGCGAGCTAACGAAAGCTTGATTCTTCATTTATGCATTTTTTAACGAAAAAAAAACAGAAGAATTATACAAAACAATAGTCTAGGTAAACAAAATTCATGTTCTTATCCAAGGCAAAGTACAGACTCAAAACTAAACAAATTTTGGATGGAATGAACTCCAGTTAAATGCACCATATATTTTTAACTTTTTCTTTTTTCATCTTCCACAATTTGCTTTGTTTTAATTACACCAGCACTTTTGTCTCGGCATTTCCAGTTAAAATATTCCTATAAAGCGGTTATTTGTAGACAAATTCAACGTGCCAAGTGCACTGCATATATATATATATATTTGTAGGCGATAAAGTTCAACAGTTCCGTTCAAATTTGACAAATCCGACGGAAAATTTGTTTTTCAAACGGCTTGTGTCGGGACGTAAGTCAGTACCAGGTCGGAAAGGATAACCGCCCAGCTACTTGCACACGATCATTGCTCAGTGTTGACATTCTAGACTACAAAATAATAACCACCTTTTTGCAGAACTGCAGACTATCGAAAATCAAGCTGCAACACAGTAGCCTGGAAGTCTTCATCTACTTGCATGAAGAAGAACATGCGTATTTCTTCAATCAAACGTTATACAAGGTTTTTAAGAATGTTTCAATTGTTTTTATTACTATTTCAAGATAGACTGCATCCAGGTTGAGCTTTTAACAAAATATTAGTTTTTGTAAACAATAAACCACAAAGTTGATGTATTTTTCTGGCGCTGACTGACGTCCCAACACAGAATTATTGGTGAAAAAAATATTGATCCTTCGATTTCCAGTTTTTGAAGTCCACCTATAATTAATAAGGATAGTGATGATTTAAAGAAAATCTTTGTTGGACGACGATTCTTAAGCCAAATTATGACTATTTTAATTATTGTTGATGAAGTATTTATAGAGTTAGAGTGAACTCTAAAACCACAACAGCATTCAATCGAAGCATTATAGGAGTTTACTCATGCTATTAGTTAGGTACGCTTAATTGGCTGATAGTTTTAGTGTTGTACTGTTGTGGAATGTGATTACATTCTCTTGGACGGATGAATTTTCTGATTGATTTATTGTTCTCTCGCCAGTCCCTAGTTACCCTCTATATTTCAATTGCCCGTACTAAATGCATGTATCAGTTCAATGCCCGTTAAACCCAAAATTACACTTCAAGCCCGTTTACCCGTACCCACTGGTTTCGATCTGGAAACCCGCTGGTTTTGCAATGTAGCGGAAAAAAGTACTCTCAAATTAAAAGAGTGAGGAAAATGGAGAACGACATATAGTTTATTTAATAGCAAGGGATTGATAAAGAAACATTACAAGTAGTTATCCTATATTTGTTTTTTATTTTATTTTCAAAGTTTTTTAAGTCGATGAGTGAATAAATTAAAATTCTTTTGCCAAAAAATATCAAGAAGCATGCACACCTAACAACTGATTTTTTTTAGCAGTTGTACCAACTACGAGCTCATCATCACCTCTACAAAGCCGAGACCCCAATATAGGTGCCATAAAGCTCGGAAACACGGATATTTACTTCTTTGACAACCAGGTGGTTAATAAAGGCAAAATTTCCAACGTTTACAAAGGTTACCACATGTCTACCAACCGTCCTGCTGCAGTAAAATGTCTACATTTCAAGGGAAGCAGTCTTTTCGAGAACGAACTAAAAGTTTGGCAGTCAATAACAAACCTTACCAATGACAACATTAATATTGTTCAGCTTTTTGCTTATACCCCACTGGAGGATGGAGTGGGTCGTCCCAAAAGTTATTACTTCGCCATGGAACTTGCATCTACAGACCTTAAGAATAGAGTTGAGGACTTTGCTTCCCAGAAAACTGAAGAAAACAAACTTGACAAACTCAAGGGATATCTTCATGATGCTGGAAATGGTCTACAATGGCTGCATACCAGATCACCTCTAATTATCCATCGAGCCGTCAAACCTAGCAACATCCTCATTTTTACAAACGGCATGAGTAACAGGGAAACCGCAAAGTTGGGAGATTTTGGTATTTGTAAATCTCTTAGCAGGCCGTCAACAATTGGCACAAATGATAAGGTGATTGAAACGCTGAATTGGATGTCACCAGAGCCAATTCAGGCATATTGTAACGAGGAAAGCTTTCAGATAAGACCCAGTGTGGATATCTTCAGTTTTGGAATGACATGTAGCTACGCCATGTCTTTGGGTAAACATCCGTTTGAAATTGATGGCTCATCTAAGGTAATTTATAAGAATATTAGAAATCCATGTCAGCTCCCAAACAGATGTAATCTTTCAAATGAGCTGTTGCTGTGGGGAAACCATTTGTTGGCATGGATGATGTCAAAAGATGAGATATTGCGGCCTACAATTCATCAGGTCCTAAGTCATCCTTTTTTCTATGAGCCAATACAGTCTTTAAATGATGAGCTGGCTAAATGGGTAGAAGAGAAATGTAAAAAGTATATTTCATGTTGTTTGGTACTTGCTTGTGCTTATTTGATTTTGCTGGGAAGATATGGCTGGGATAAGTATATTGCATAGTGCTCTGATCAGGTCTTCCACGGTTTTCCATCAGTTAAGTGCCCGATCTGGGCGTGCAAAATTTTACGTAACGTAGCAACGGAGATCGGAAAATCTCTTTTTTGCTCACCCGGGACACATTTCAATTTCAATTTCAATTTGCCAATTTATTTCGTCATACGATAGACAAGAAACAAGTTTACAATAACATGTTTATAACATATTGTTTGCGTGTAATTGTCACTTTTTAGCGTATAAATTAAAACAGGTAGAATTATTTGTAACACATTTTGAGAGAAAGTAATTCATTGGTAATATGTATAAAATATATATTTAAATATCTGTAAATAAAATATATAATAAGATTAGAATAATATATTATCTTTAAATTAGTAGGTTAGCATTTGTCCTTTTTTGCATAACAAGTTCTCGTGATAGTCTATCAAATTGATGTGATCCCTTGCAGGCTTTTGTTGTTTCCGGGAGAGAATTCCAAAGAGATGATCCTCGGTAAAAGAAAGTTGTTTTGCCGAATTCAGTTTCCATTCTTGGGAGTATTAAATTAAGTTCTTGCCTGGAGCTTCGTGCTGATGATGGTCGTTTTTGAAAATGTTTTAAACAGTCGTTTAAGGAAGATTCACACCAAACATGTTTAAACACATAGTTTAGTGTATATACTTCGAGTCTCTCTTGGAACAGTAGCCAATATAACTGCTCTATTTGATCTATCTTTGAGATTTTTCGTTTTTGTCTAGCACAAACAACAAGCTTTGCGGCTCGATAAATAATTTTGTTTATTCTCAAAATCTTAGTATTTGCTAGACATCCCCATATAGGTAAACAATAGTCGAGTTTGCTCATGATCAAAGAAGTTGCAAAAATGTGTCTCCACTTTGGGGTAAAGGCTTTTTTGTGCCTATTAATCATATAAATGCGACCTGTCATTTCATTACAAACGTGTTCAAAATGACTGTTAAAGTTAAGGTCATAGCCTAATTCAATTCCTAGGTATTTGAATTCCTCAACAAGCTCAATGTTGTTGTCATTAAGTTTAAGCTGTAGGTTATATTTTTTATTCTTGTTTTTCTTTCTAAACAGCATACACTTTGTCTTCGAGACATTTATTTCCATTCCATTGTCAATGCACCATTCTTGTAGGTTTTGTATGTCTGTCTGTAACTTGGACTGAATATCGTCCACGCTTTCACCATGTATGTACATGGCAAGATCATCACAGTAATATATAAATTTGCTATTTTCAAATATTTGCTGCGTATCATTTATGTACAGGGCAAAGGTCAAGCTGCTTAGGCTGCTCCCTTGTGGGCAGCCAGATGTCATGAAATACGGAATTGACTGTACATTATTTTTCATCACTATTATTTTTCTGTTTGTGTAGTATGATGCCATGAATTTGAGTAAGTTTCCTCGAATTCCATAGTTGTATAGTTTTTGAAGTAGTCTGTTGAATTGTACTTTGTCAAACGCTTGTACAAAATCAAAGAATACTACTCCAGTAAGCTTTTGTTTTCCGTCTCTCGCATTTTTTATGTCATCGGTCAAAATTGTTACAGCACTTTGCGTTGACCGGTTGTGCCTGTAGCCATGTTGCTCATCCATCAATAGTCTGTGCTGCTCAAAGTACCTGATGAACTTGTTGTAAAGCACCTTATCAACAATTTTTGCAGTTGTCGTGAGTATCGAAATCGGTCGATAATTTTTAACTGCAGTTTTCTCGCCTTTTTTCTTATAAATTGGAGTAATTAATGCAGTTTTAAGATCTTCTGGAAATATTCCAGTCTGAATCATCTCGTTGATAAGGTGAGTTAAATGAGGAGCAATTTCGGTGGCACAGGTCTTCATAAATTTTGGTGGTATTC
Source organism: Entomobrya muscorum (assembly GCA_034695405.1). Classification (NCBI taxonomy): domain Eukaryota; kingdom Metazoa; phylum Arthropoda; class Collembola; order Entomobryomorpha; family Entomobryidae; genus Entomobrya; species Entomobrya muscorum. The sequence goes on along the minus strand of JAQIWO010000562.1, from coordinate 4,752 downwards.
CATCACTTCCTGGTGGTTTATTACTTGGAATTGATTTGATAATTTTTTCAACTTCATCATTTGTTACTTGGAAACCTTTCATTGTTGCGTCATTTTCACTGGTTTGACTTTCCTCAGGCAGCATTATTGGCATCGGACTGTTACTTGGGTTTTGAGAAAAATGTTTGCATAAAGAGTTAAGTTTTTCAGTTTTGTCGTGTATTGTTGCACCGTTAACAACAAGATCACTTAACTCACTATGATCTTTAACACGCCCAACTTCACTGTTTAGTATGCTCCAAATATTTTTGGACTGTAGCACATCTTTTTGTGCAATTTGTTTGATCACATTGCGTTTTAGCTTTAATTTGAGATGATTGGTTTTATTTCTTATTCGTTTGTATTTCTTAAATAAATCATCGTTTTTAGTCGCAATAAATTGTTTTTTTGCTTCATTTACTTCTCTAGTGAGTGTGTCGAATGTTGCATTCATCCATTTTTTCCGTTGCACTTTCACTTGTAAAGTTTTCATTGGTGCATGAGAGTTCAGTACATGCAACAGAATTGAACGAAACATTTCATATTTTTGGCTCACATCTTTGCAATATTCAAATATCCACCAGGGACCATTCGTAATCATTGGTTTCATTTTACCATAATCAGTGTTTTTAAAACACCGCATTTGGATCCTTTTTATTTCGCATTTAACATTTTTAGGTTTTTTCCTGCTACTGTAAATTAGCTCATGATCTGATATGGCTGTTGTCAGTGTGCCTGTTTTGTGGATTAAGTGTGCTCGATTTGTAAAAATTAGATCAATTATGGTTGAAGATGTAGTTGTGGATCGCGTCGGCTTCTTAATTATTTGCTTGAATTCATGATCACTCATGTATTCGCACAGTTCTCTCGATCTAGAATCTGGCTCAAGCATGTTTATATTGAAGTCGCCAATCCAGTACGATTCATGGGTTTTGCATACTTTCATGCGTTCCTTAATAATTCGCATGAGATCATTAATTTTGGCTGTTGGTGGTTTGTACACCAATATTATGTGTATTGCCTTCATATTGGCTTTCGATATAGTTATATGTAGTGATTCTGTTTTTGCTGTTGAAACTATATCATGTCGAGTAACTGAATACTCATCCTTTGTATAAATAACAAGGCCACCTCCTCGAGTCTTATGTGATTTGATTCCAGGTCTGTCTTCTCGTTGAATTGTATACCCAGGTATACTTATCTCTCCATCATTGATAGAAAATTGGAACGAAACAGGAGACTGTGTATGTCATCTTTTGTAGTGACTGACATCAAGTCCCTTGCATTTATGTGCGCTATTGAAATTCATTTGAGTGGTGGAATGTCTTCGTTTGCTTGTAATGAGCAGTTGATTGAAGGAATTTTGTCTGCTTCCTCTGTACACTTAACACATGACCAAATAATTTCATTTGGTTGATGTTTTGGATACGTTTTTTCATACAGGTACGATGGAAGAAAAGTTGACAGTCTTTACATTGCTTGTACAGTTGCCTTTTTCTAGATTTTGTACAGATTTCACAAGTTGGTGGTAGCTTGTGCTGTTGCTCTCTACATTCTTTGCATGACCAGCTCTGTAGTGGCTGGTTGTATTGGGTGATGGTCAGACCGACACAGATTCTATGGAATGCTTTACTGCATTCATTACACTTAATATATTGTTGGCTTTTCTTTGTGTCACCACACCGTAAACAAGACATTATGGAGAGGTTTGCTTCGGGTAGATATCCTTCAAATGTTAAACAATTATTTCGTTTGAATTTTTCGTCCAAAATTCTGATCTGACTGACACAATTAACTTTACAATCGCAATATTTTGCAACAACAAAACATGTCAACTTGTAGATATCATCTTCTTGATCACTCTGATATAAATTTTATTTCCCAATTTGCACTTTTCCCAGTTTCTTTTAATCTTAGTGGAGCACTTCACTATATACGTCTGCACACCACCACCACTCACACATGACCTGTACCAAGGACACAAATCGGTTTTTGTCGGTCATTTGGTCAGCCGAGATGCATTTTTGGTCACCCGGGACCCATTTTTTTCGTGTTTTGTTGCTCACACGGAGTCGAAAATTTGTTTTAGAGGCATTTTATGTCCGGTGTTTCCTCACCCGGGATCATTCTTTTTTGTTTTTCTTTTTTTTTCGCTTACCCGGGACACGAACCTCGCACCGGAACGCAAAAATTTGCAATGCCGGGACATTTGTAAAATTTTGCACTTCCGGCCCGAGCTGACAAAAAATATAAGTGCTCATTGTTTAGCTCAATTATTCAAAGTAGCTCTACGGTATGCAAAGTAATTCGTGAAAGCTTAACCAGTAGGAAGATGTGTAATTATTTTTTTATGCACTCTCGATACTGTCGTTCAATACCTTTTCTTATTCTGTCGCTCGCTTTCTACACAGCAAATTTATTTAAGCTTATATATACATGTTAACTTATTATACTAGAAAGCTGGCCCGTCATAAATTACTACTCTAGAAACTAGCTCATGCTAGCGGGTGAATGGGTTTTTGAAACTAGTATATCATACAATTTACAAAATTTAATATTAATTTAAAGAGAGGATCGCTTAACCTAAACCACTTTTAAATTGACTTGGTTCGATATGAGGGGGGCTGAAGTGAGAAGAGGCTGTTTTCCCTCCCTGACACAGCATGCATTTGACCACGCGTACCGTCACCTGTAAAACGATACGTTGGGTGATCATGATACTAGTTAAAACCCAGTTAAAGAGGTTGATGATCCCTGGCAGCAGCTCACTGGCAAGATGTCAGGAAAAAGGGTGAAAAGAAGAGACTACTGACAGAATTAAATGCCAACAATACGCAGACAGATAGCAACAAAAAACAACTACCAAGAATAGGTGGCGACAGTAACATGCCTCGCCATAAAAAAATGTGAGTGCCACAATAAAAGATGCTCTACAAAAATACCAAAAACTGTGTTGTGGTACGGGGTCTAGTATCGGGACGCCAATCATCGCGGATGAAGGTCAACTAAACGATATCATTGGAATGCAGTCCTAAAACTTCAAACTTGAACGCGAAATAGTCAGAACGGGGCTAAAGACTTACAAAACATTCAACGAAGGAATGAAACCAGAGATGAGTCAAAGCACAGATGCACATGCTAAAGAAATAGAAAACATGTTTCTAAGCAGCTTGGGTCGCAGCTTTCGCGATCACTGGCATTCTAGACAGACCAAATGTAAAAATTTCTGAACAAGTACCATCCGAGAGCTTGGAGAAGGTAAACCCAAACTTTGGATCAAAGTTAGACAACTTCGTCCACAGGTCAGCAAAGCGTTTATCTGTTAAAAACCATAAAACTGTCAACGTTGTAGAAAAAGGAAATTGTGAACATTTTACAAGGTATGGAAATGTGAACATTTTTACAAAGTTTGGAACTTGGAACAGATTGTAAATGATGAAATTGTAAACAATTACAACTATAAATTGTAAAAAGATTATAAATGATGATATTATCAATTTTTTGATGATAGTTTTTGTTGAAAATAAAAATGCACGGCTAACTTCTTGTAGTTCAGTTTTGGACCAGTAACGCGTTTCGAGAAAATTTAATGTTCATCATCAGACTGGCCGTTTAAAAAACAATAATCATTATTTTTACGGATGTGGGTACACATAATTATTATTGGACGGAGGAAAAATTATTTAAACATTGGCTTAAAATAGTTAGGAAATAAATATATTTTGTACTTGTGTACAGAGTTGAGTATGAGTTGTACTTATGTAGGTAGTGAAACATGAACAAAAATCTGGAATGGAATGGTTTCACAATGGAATTAATGCTGTTACGTAATTTTTACATGCTAAAAGAGTCAGTGAAAGGTCTTAGCAATTCTGAGATAAAAATTGAAAGCGAGACACAATATTTTTTTATCACATTCTTTGCAAAAGCAAAAGTTAATTTCATTACCAATTTTAACCTTAAAAGAATTGACTGACAAAAAAACCAGAAAAAATTAAACCTTCTCTGACGGCTTGGAGAGTAAAAAATGAAGCACCACCACAAAACGTAAAAAATGTATATTCGGAAGCCTTGTGTAAAAGAATTACAGATGGTATGGAAAAAGTGTCCTCAATTTCCGTCTTACAAGAAATAGGGAAGAAAAGTAATGCACCGAATTCTACTACAAGAACCGACCAAGACTCACGAGGTCAAGGTGAGTCAGCAGTAGGATCCTCAAATGATCAAAATCCAGGTCCTAGCACATTCAAAAATGTAAAACAAATAACTAGAGATTTTAAACAGAAGGGAAATCAAAATCCCAAGAAAGCAGAAAAATTTATGAAAAGAAGAAATGTAGACAAAGCCAGTAAAATTTTAGATTTTCAAGACGCTTTTAATAATTTCTGACTAGATAAACGCTCAAATGGGCGAAAGAATAGAAGATTTACAAATCTTAACAATGTGTTTCCCTTTTACAGTTCTCTGACTAAATCACAACAAAAAAAGCTATATATATTATATAAAACATGTCAACAAACACCAGATACAGTTCATAATCTAAGTAATGTAAAAAATGTTCCGGAAATTGTGAAAATTGCGCTCATTTTGGGGTACAAATATAACTTTTCATCCGCGCCAAATGCAGATAAAATTAGTAGTGCTTTTAATGAAGGTACAAGAAAAATTGCTTGGTATGTGTTCCATCAGGTGAAAAACAATGACAACGAGTTCGGAGAACGAGCGCAAATTATA
>JAQIWO010000561.1:0-13556 GCA_034695405.1 Entomobrya muscorum | reverse complement strand
AATAAATAAAGCTGTTTGGTTGTCTACTTTATACCCAAGTGCCAATAAGCCCTTAAATTTATATCCTAGCCGCAATTACATCCTAACTAATATTTTAACCAAGACACCTTCACAAATAATCGGCAGCATTCAAACATGAAAGTACCAGATGAGCAAACAATGCAAAACTCAACTATAGAATTAGAGGATTCTAATATGATAGGGTTCGTTATTGGGGGACTCTGATAAGATGCAATTTTAATGATGAACAATAATGTTTACCGCTTTATAACATGTTTCATAATAACAATGCTGGCATTTTTATGCTTTGCGATAACGCATCATCCATAAAGCCTCTTTTGGATATTTTCCAAAGAAAAGGTGAAAGAGATGCAGTTTTTCTCTTGCAAATGGCAAGTTGTGATTTTCAATCTTCGGTAAATTGGTTGCGTGCTATCGTTTCTAAAATTAAATACTATTTATATATAAAATGAAAATTTTAAAAGCAAACTTCATTTGTCATTTACACGATCGCATAAACAATGCAACCTGAGGAGAGGTACGTGACCCAATCACGAAATGAGACGTTTATTGTTCAAATTTGCCAAGTAAAAGCATACGCTGTGATTTGAAACGTCTTCTTGAATGATACAAAAAGAGATCTATTTTCGTTAAATCGCCTAACAAAAATTATATGGCAGTTAGTCGGAATGGTCTAGGGGCTATTATTACAAATTACTGGTAGACATTTAGATGACTTCCCACAGAAAAGCGAACAACCTAATAATAGTAGTGTTCCCTACGAATATATGCATCCTTCTCATAATTACAAACAAACAATGAGATTCTCAATTTACCCAGATGTATGCATCATTATGTCATTAACCCATTTTTTGTAGTTTTACAATTGTACTGGTAAATGTATTGCACTTTTTGTAAAATTTGCAAAAAAAAAGTTTACAGGCATGCCCAGAAATATCTAGGTAATATCCTTAATTTTAGCGACATCAGCTAGTAAAAACTCAATAAGATTATGGTTATATGGTTGAAATTAAAGTTAGTCAAATTATCCTTCACGGAAATGGTCTCACTTTCAGTATACAATAATGCAGGGATAGATTGACGAGCCTCTCTTCTTTTATGTAAACGATTAGTTAAATGTGCAACCTGCAAGTTGCGATTATGTCACAAATGAAACAATAACGATTATTTACATGAAAACAGCAAAGAGACGTTAATTACTCTAGCCAACTTGTGTACTATTTATTTAACCTGAGGCGCCGCAAGAGAAATATAAATTTCATTTTGGTGATGAGATGCAGGATGGAATGGTGAAGATATAATTTCTGTGTAAAACTATCAACAACAATATGTAGTAAGAAAAGTAACAATGATATGGTTGAAGAGAATGAGAAAATGCAAAAGGATGAAGGTGGGGTAGAAGAGTTCAACAATGGGGTTACTTTTATTGCAACCTTTTAGACATACACCTACTATAATAATTTCACTGATTACAAAATTACAAAAAGTACAGAAAAACCATTTCCTTGGTTCAAAGTTAAATAAAGTGAAGTTTCGGATTCACCGATTATCAGCATGCTTGTTTTCTTGCCTGGTGGTGGTATACCAGAAATGTATGTGCTCCCAAATAAATGGCTACAATTACAAGTAGAATCAGTGGGCTGTCAATTGTTGTATTACGTGCTTATAATACTTGGACATAATGACCACAACGATTTGCTTTTAGAATACTTAACGACAATGGCGAAAAACAACCTGACAAATTGTATGTTTAATTTCGTCATCAATAACGACATTATCATCATAATCAGTATTACGTATAAACCTGATAAGGCTATATTAGAATTATATCTCAAACGACAATTTGTTAAGCAAAAAACTTTTGACAAAGCAACAAATTGAGGAAGCTTGAATAAGACGTAAAGCAAGTAGGTATGTGGCATTTTCAAAACTTGGTTTTGGGCAACTCAGGTCAGGTAGGAGGTGCAACTGTATAGAGGGTCGTCTCACATTTCATCATCTAAAAATAATGCTTTAATAAACTATAATTATCAAGTGATGAGATGAAATGGGGATGATATTTTCTTAATTTTTCAGTTATATAATAATTAATATTTGCATCAAAAGGAGCATACATAAAAATGATTATCTCATTCGCATTCTCACACATGTACTGATAATTACAAGGAGTATTTTTGACAGGATTTTGTAAACAGCAAACTGACTAATTAATTTAGGTAAAATAGCGGCACCACATGACAAAAATAAAAAAGAAGAAGAGATAATTGCTTTAAAATATAGTGCTCGATGATTGAGCAAACTGTTGACTGTTGACTCCATACCAAATCAACTCAGCAAGTCTAGAAAAATAAATGATTAACATGCCAGTATGACTAAAAATGTTTTTCTTGAACAATAATTTAGCTGTTACTGGCTGATCAATAATCAACTGATGTCAGCACTACGAGGGTGCGTAAATCATAATTTTTACTGTCTTCATTTACAAGTTACAAGACAGCCGGCAGTAGTCGTAAAAAGCTGTAATTTTACATTTTTCAGACGACGACAGTGCGATTTAGAAGAAAAATGAATATTCAACACTGTTAACAGCAACTATATTTGTAACTTTTATCGCAACCCCATTCGGTGGGCTATGCTTGAAGGCAATTGGGAAACAAAAACGGGAAATGCGAATCCCTTTTTTCCAAAATAAGAAACAAAAGTATTGCATAGAGGTGTGCTGTTATGTAATGCAACTTGATTCATCTATTATGCAGTACGATGATGACTTAAGCACTGACAATTTGCTGGTTTCGAGCAACTGCAAGTTGATAAAGCGACCTGTGCAATAAAATAATTAGCTCTTAGCCTGTGGTCCTCAACAGGTGGTAGCAATTAAAAAATTAAAAATGCTATTGTACAGCAGCAGCAACAACTTTTCACAACTTCTAACTGACAGTTTCATGTGATGCGTTTCACCCCAAAAATATTGTGTATCATGCCATTTGTGAAGGATGTGGGGTGATAAATATGAAAATATTTTACAATCCCAATGAATGAAATTAAATAAATTAATAAAAATAAATGGGATGTCGAGGAACCAGAAAATCATAATTTTTAGGTGCACCGGTGCTATAAAGCATTATACCATCTCGAACAAGATAAACATAAAGACCACCAACCAACAATGAAAGAGTTATTGGGATACCCATGATGAGAAAATTTTGTAATTCAGACGTGGATATATCATATGGACAAAGAAATGATATGAAAAGTGAGAAGGATTATAAAAACAGGTTCAATTTTTTTAATAACAATCGATGAAAGATTAATGGTGGATAGTCATGAATGTGTTGTTATTAAATGTACTATAAATTTGGTACGATCAGATCAGTTCACCAGTCATTATACGCTCGTTTATACAAAGGTACGAGGTTTATATCCACTTCTGTGCAATATTGAATTGTTTGAAATAAATGGGAGTGGGAGAAACGGCTAAAAACTAATTATTTAACTGCATTTGATTTCTGTGGTTGAAATGGAAGTATTATGGAGTCAATCTCAACGAACGAATATAATAATAATAATAATAATAATAAATAATAATAAAATATTGAATATATGTTAGTATCGACTGAGACCAGACCACCCAAATAAAATGCGAACTCAAGTGATCATCATTAGCCAAATCACTCACAAAAACTGCAATGATGTTTTTAAATGATGATTTGAAAATCCACATGGGAGGAGTGTCCTTTCTGCGAGGAAGTATAAATATGGTTTCGTAAAAGAAATACCGGTCAATTCATATGAATGAAAAGAGAGGTAACAGGTGAATGGAATGGCCTATTTTGGTTGCTACTATTTCAAGAAACTACAATCAATAATGATGTACCTATGCAAATTTTCACACATATTATTATAATACGAAAACCATGGTTCAAATATGCTGTCATGTTAGGAATCCCATACCATACCTGAATAAAGAATTATTATTATTATTATTATACGTAGTGGTAGTACTAGATAAAATCAGAATTACGATTATATCATGTTTTTGTAGACAGTTTTGCAGTCTAATTTAGTTTGAAAGTCCTTCTTAGATTCTTCCTTGTTCAATATCATATTTAACTGATAAAAGAAATGATAAAAATTAGTTTGTCGATAAAAATTATACAGATTGATGCTTCAATGGTTTAATCTGATCAGTTTTTTGCACCATGATGAGCCGTTTTTGGGCTACCGGTAGAAATTACTTTTGCTAGTTTACCCTTGACTTTAGATATTGCGTTACCCCAAAAATGGACATGTCTTCATAATGAATAGGCAGACACAAAATATACAGATATTCTATCAGAACTTGTGTATTGCGATCTTCTTGAAACTGACTTAATGTGCCATGCTAATAGTGCTAAGATGCGGGCAGATAATATGGCATGGTGAGGGTGTGATGCAACTAAAATGTTACTGCTCCATTCAACAAAATGGAATCTGCTACGCACACACCCCCGTCTTGATCTGGAGATTCTTTGCGTGTAAAAACCAGATTTATCAAACGAAGTGACTTGTGTGATCTGTGGGATGCTTCATCCCTCTGGTTTGAATTATGAAGTTTAAAGGCCCACCCAAACTGATGCACATGTAATTTTTGTAAACTGTAGCGTGACATGGTCATATTATAACCATATTATTTACATGTAAAAACAATGGCCTGCTGAGTTTTGAAATTGCATTTTTATTGGTCATGCCACTTTTATGTAAATTGAGTAGTGTATTAAATATTACATGTAATTTTTAACACCGGGAGCAGCTTTATGTATTATAATGTAAATGTAAGCATCACATTATTGTAATGCCCCATTCTCTTCTAAATACTAAAGAAATTTTCACTTCTTCAATCAACTTGGTTCAATTACAAGAAAAAGTGATGCACGTTTATAACATTGTTTCTGCTAAATTACAATAACTTTTAATTGTAAAGCTTTCCTTGATTGGATATTACTAGAAAGGTTGAATATTTCTGCTACTCGTATCATTTTTAAAGAACATATATTTGCATTTTGATAATGCTACTATTTACACAACTCATTAGGCTCATTCGCTATACGATAAGTTAAAAATAAATGTTCACAAAATATTGCTTTGTCATATGATCGTCATGATCATGACTTAACTCTTTTTGTTTGTTTTGTGCCGTTACAAGTGTCGGCCCTAAAGTTATTAGCAAATAAAATAATCCAATTCTCTTCGACTTTATCTCCCAAGTACAATCAAGGTAAAGGCCACGCACAAATCAAACTGTAATAACGGTAACAAGCAATCAGCATTTCCCAATGTCATTGTTTTGGAATGGTCAAGCATCTTAAACAGAAGTTTAATCCATTATTTTCCAAGCATATATGCAACCCATTTAACTTCATAAACGACCAAGTACACGGGCCAGGGCACCCCAATTATCTAAAAAAGTGAACAATGACAACAAATGGCAACAACAGAAACAGAACCACAAATGCAATAATTATTATTATCGTCTCACCCCACACGAATTATTAACTACAAGAAGCCTAGTGAATATTCATATACAAAATGGCATCATTTAATAAGTTGTGCAGAACTTATCAATGTCACCAGATTACCTCCATGAGTTTGTTTTCTGATTAGCCATTTACATCACCTCGATGTGTGACATAAACTTTAACAAACGAAGACTACGGCCTACGAAAAAACGAAACGCTAAAACAGCCAGCTCTAGAAATAGCGAGATAAACGGCAAAATTTATTATAAAACGCTACTTTTTAGAAAAGTATACTTCATGATCGATTAAATTGTACGTTCCTTCGACAAATAAACCTCCTTAATATCCGTGAAAGATGAAACGATAAAAGCAATAAGTTTTTAATACTGTTTTGTTTTGAACTCGTTGACACCAAACAATACAGATAACACAGACCGACAGACATACTTAACTGATAATAATTATATTATACTATCTTCGCTCTCATAAAAACGGCTAACCACGTACCGTTCACTAGTGGACGGCATGCAGTTGACCGCAAAGAGCGCAAAGGATATACGAATGCTCAACAACAAGGCAAATTAGAAAAAAATATTATTAGTTACTTTTATGCTTATTATTACTACCACCACCACCGTTAAATAAACCAACCTCATCAATGTCAGAATGTATTTTATTTATTTACATTTCCTTTTTCTCTCGACGAACACTCACATACATCCAATGATTCAATCTATTAGAGTTCAATTTACAGATATACAAAAAGCAAGGAAAAATCGCATTGTTGCATTTTGATATGATTGGTTTTCCGAGATTACTTCACAAGTCTTTTCACTTTTTTTGTTCTGTCATCAAGGGTCTAAGTTGTAAGTGGTTTTGTGATGATGACTTTTGCTATCCAAGTTTGGCTGTGAGCTTCAATGTCGTTGATTTTTGAATGTTTCAAGACAGCTTGAACAACAACATGTTTATGTCATTCGCTACCGGTCAGTTGAGCTCATCATTTTATATATTACTTTTTATTTCATTTGTGTAGTAATTGTTCGCGTTAGTTTTTGGTTGAGTGAACTGTGATCGCCTAGTATGAATGCATTATGTCATTTTTCTTCCAATGTGATTTGGCGTGACATTGAATATGCCTAAAATTACACTGTGCATTCATCGTCATTTTTCCTTGCTACAGTTTTAATATGCTAATGCTCCATTATCCGCACAAACATGCACACACCACCACCCTACTACTTGAGATTTTTACAAGAAAGAACATAAGCTGATATGATGACGATAACCCGCAGTGACAGCATTTGCACAGAAACTCTACACTTTTTTAGCAGTGAAACTGGATGACCTTTCGTACATTTTAGCTTATACGTATGTCATATGCACACAAAAATGGACTTGTTTTCTTTTCATTTTTTTGTTTGTTGTAGATACAATGCATTGGATAAAACTGCATCAGATTAGCAACGCTCTGAAGGAAGACAAAAGAGCCCATGACAGTTTTGATATATTTACAATGAAATAATATGAATATAGATAGTAAGATAATATGGAAGAGAGGACGGGATGGACACTAGACGACAGGTGCAATGCATAAATATAATGAGAGAAAAAAACTAAAAGTACGTTGGCCTATTGTTGGCAAGCTTCACCACAGGAATTTTTTTATGGATATAACAAGAAGTAGATCGATCAATAAAATGTTATAGAAATTGATGATCATGTGGTTTAGTTGGGTGGGTTCTCGCGTGTTCTGTGACACTGACCGGCTTGTTTCATTCATGCAACTTTGAGAAAGAAAATATTTTTTTCTCACATGAAAGATGCATCAAGCTTCCTCTGGTCGTAAAATGAGGGTCATTGAATTACATTACTGCATTAAGTAGCTGTATCTACTTTATATGAATTGTGTAGTATCTGTCTGTTGCTGGTTTCTTGGCTAATAGCAAAAGTTCGGAAGAAATATTACATTCATTTTAGCTTATTTCACAATGAGACCTATGCCAACTCACTGTTACATATTCGGACAGTCGGATAAATACCCAACTGGCTGATTGTAAGCAAAAAAACTACGTTTTTATTGTTGCGTTGTATTATTACCTGAGTTTTAAATTAAATTTTTAGTTACTGAAATGGTTTCTGCAATTGTATTCGCTACTTTTATATGTCAGCTTAATATTTGCGATATATACAACCTTACAATAATGAATAATGAATTATAACTATACAGGCAAGCATTATGCAGTAACGGTTGATATTGATAAACGATAAATAATTTATTAACGAATGTAGATTTCCTATCATGTTTTTTCATTTATTATGAGCTATATGCCTACATGCATGGATGCAGGTTACTTTTTGAATGAAACCTTGTAAATATTCAAATGTCCATCACTCACAGATTTTGAACTGCAAGATTGTGATGTACGACGATACTGTTGATTGATCCACAAGTTCAAATGCATTTTTACATAATGCATTACATCTCTAATGAATGGAAATCAATCAGACAACAAAAATTCACTTTCCTAATCAAACAGGATTCTATTTTGTATTATTCTACATCATCCGTTTTTTCTTGTGATTAAAGGTGTTGTAATCTACATACATATGTCTCCGTTCTTTCTTACCTTGCTAAAATTGTAACATTTTTTTCATATGAGATAGCTTGTGGGAGTTGTGTGACTTGACTTGCAATAGTTGGAATGAAGTGGCATATTGCATACCTTTTTTTCTTTTCTTTTTGTACAAAAATAAGCATTACGACTCCTCTGCCTCTAACGGTGGCATATCATAAAGACAAGAAGAAAGACAAGGGAGGACTGATATCAATAGAATTATTAATCTAAATGTTTAATAATTATTTACGACGACTACACTGCACCCATTCTGAATACTAAAATGGTGATATACAGTTTAGGAATACTTGTGATGCACTAAGATTACCAATTTATAATGGCGTCTTGGATAATTCTACTTTTGACGCATCATATCATATCATCATCGTACCGTTATAATGATGGTCAAGGACACTTGTATCGATTTTTGGAAGTTATTTTCAACGTTTGAATAAAAATGCTATTGGATGACACTCGAGGGCCAAAAAAGACAACCTACGTACAGTACGTAATCAGCATTTTTTCGTGGGATCAGGTGTATCCGTATTAATTTCACAAAATTGATACAGATGACCCACATTCCAATTTTTGTGTAGATTTCTTAGGTATTTATTTTCATACATACGTTGTATGTGCATTTTTATTTCACTGTGTGGTGAGTGGTAAATAAATCTATTAATATGTATTTTATATTTTAAGGCATAGTGTTCACCATACCATACCATCCATACCATACCTAATCTTCATTTGGCATAAAAACTTCAGGCACAAAAAGTTCAGGATTGAATTACGTAAAAAGCATTTAAAAACAAATAAAAGAAAAATGCACACGCGTTCAAAATATGATAATCAATAACATTAATTCAAAAAGGTGCAACCTTTACAGGCATTCTATTGCAATGTTTTAATTTACGAAACAAGCAAAGTACAAGAAATTTCATGCTTCATATACATTTTTTATGGTGACATTAAACTTCAAAATTCATTTAAGTTAAAGAAGATTCTACTTGTACTGCTGCAGGGCTGCAATAATGCATTTCAAAAACAAAAAAAGTTCAATGTGAGAAAATTTCAACATCCAAAAAACAAGCTCATGCAGAGAAAAGCTATTATATTTAATTTCATAACAAAAAGTGCAGTTTTTTGGAATATTTTAAATACACGATATAAAAAAGTCATTTTTGATTCATGAGAATGTGATAACTTGATTATTTGCTTGTAATGTCATGTCATGCGCAGATAATAGTGTAGTAGTAAAGCACAGCTATATTCAGCAAAAAGAAAGATTAAGCGTAGGCTGATAATATGGTAAAAAGAGGTAGCATAAAATAAATATTAAAATAATCACTGTTAAGTTTTGGTTATCGTAAACAATCGCTACTAATGTTGATTTGAATGACTACCTATTTCAACTTAAAATTCTCTGAATGCATTCGTTTTGTAGCCTGCTGTTGGAGTTGGAGCTAACAAGCAACAGTCTGGCAGAAAGACAAAGAAATAACGTGGACTTGAAGGCACATAAAAATTAAAAACTTTTCATAAAAACTATGATGAATGAGCCAGTTCATGATTACTTTTCAATGTATAAATAGGTAAAACATCTTCTCGTTCTTGGTGACCACGACCTCCATCGACATATGCCTTGTTTCTTATTTATCCATCAAGGAGCTCTATTTCATAAATTATCAAAAAATGTTTTTCTCTTACAGACTGACATTGCATTAATTACTCTTTGCACATTTTCACATGCATGCATGTAAATAGAGTATGGGTAAGAATAAGATTTCATAAAACTGCATGGTACACATTACACCGTTTGTACCTATTGTCGTTGTTTCAAAACACCCCAATGGGATATAATAATGTTATATCATAATGCAACAGGTGCTGAATTTGTGTTTGCCCGATTTATGCTCGAGCAATTATAGACGATGCATAATAGATTGGGAGTTGAATTATGAGGAATTTTTTTTTATCACTTGTGAGTTATCCAATGTTTTATCATTTAAAAATTTACCATCCATATATAGATACATTAAAAGTCTCAACAAAATTATCCGTGTTGACATTTCATCATCATTTCATATTTCTTCTCATTAAGTGCTGTCACTTTTTTACCTTCATAAAACTTTCGTTGTGTTGTGGTCAATGTGGTTTTTCTGGGTTTCCTATTATTACGTAGCAGCTACAACCGCAGTTGGTGGTGCACGAAAATCACTGACTACCGCTTCATTTCAATGGGTAATTGTTATTAAATTACTACCACACCAATCATCAAATTACAGTGATGTATCTGAAAAGAGTTTCATATAGCGTGTAAACGATAACCATCATCATCAATTTTCACCCAGGGACTTGCAACATGTTTTATTTCGTAAATCATAATAAGTATGCATATAGCTGTGCGTTTTATCATCAAGATGCCCCAGCGACTGGCTACACGACTGTGCTTGTCATCGCAGAATGATTTACAAAAACAACAGGAATTTTGTAACATGTGCTTCAAGTGTTGTTAATTGCCTTTCTGACCGTACAAGATCGAGCAGCTGGATTTCATGGCCTTGCTAGGATTCAATGTTCTAAGAATAGAAATACGCACCATTTTCGAACACCTTAAGCTGCTTTATGCAGCAGAACTAAATGGGATATAAACTACGCGCTAATTGGATGCAATAAACAACACCTCGCAATTCAATGCGTCACGGTAAAAGTCTATAAAAACTGGTACATTTATTTTATTAGCTTGACAAGCTTGTTCGCGTTGGTGGTAGTCAGTAAAGAAATGAAGAATAATCTACTTTGGGTGGTAGTGCTAGGACGTTCCTTTAAAAATTATTTATTTTCGCCATCTGAGCAATAAAAACCCAAAAGTTGAATGGAATCAAGAAAGAATTAGGGAATGTAATGCAGAAGCGGATAACTATGTATTTTCTGTAACAACAGGTGCAATTGCATACTCCCTACTTATCGAAACGAAATGACTAGCAATTTATAACCAGGCTTTCAGATTGGCTGGCTTGGCTTACTGTATAGCCATCATTAGGAGAAGTGATTTTTATTTTTATTCTTCGCGACGAAGCCTGATATAATATAGACTTCTTTTCATAAAAAATTATTTATCAACCTGAAATAACTTAACACTAAGTAATATGATAGATATGTGTAATGAGAAACTATATAGTTGAGGCTTGCTGAGTAGTAAGCAAAAACCACTTGAACTGCATTGTGTTGCAAGAAATGAGTAGAAATAAATAAATATAGCTTACAATAATTTTATGAAAGTGACCGCGATTGGATTTTCGTTGATTTTACGATGACAATCATTTCCATGAATTGCTTATTTACACTAATTTCCAAATAAGGAACTAGTGAAAATATTGATGGTAACGTGAGCTCCTAAATTTAAGAAACAGTCTTATGCAATCGCAGGCTACCCAACAATATACAACAATGAAAACATGTTGATCAGAAAAGAGTCTCGAGTTCTTAAAGATTCACAATCAATCATAATCATGTATCCCACGCAAGCAGCATAATATTTTACCAAATGTCTTAAATCTCATTATTATTAGCCTCTCACTTATCAGCCACTTTACAAATAATTTGGAGTGTGAGATCTTGAGCCTTTGTAATGACTAAAATACATAATTTTTCTATCCAATTATCCCTCAAGTCGGTAGCACTCTAAACAAGATTAATATTGAAAAGAAGGGAAAATATAATTTACAAGAGGTCTCGTTTGACAACTGTTTTCAAAATGAACGATAGAAAAGATGCCGCTAAAAGCGCTCTGAGTTCATCCATTTTCATTTGATACATAATTAATGGCCCTTTAAAGTAATACAAGTGTAAGATTGTAAAACGCAGCTGGATAAGAAAATTTGAGATAACATTTATTCTTTTAAAAAACGACATCCCACACAACACATTCAACATCAAGTGAATCAACTCTTTACAGCGATTATGTGATCAGATTATCAGATCACGTATAGTTTGATAAGTTATGCCTAATCAATTCATAAAGTCAGAGATTTACGACCTCAGCATTTCATCTCCTATCGACCTTCTCTTTGAAGAAAAAACAACACATTAACCTGTTTTCGCAGTTATTCAAAAGGTTTCTAACATGTACTACATACATGGTACTACCAAATCCCTTTGTATTAGAGAGGAAGAGACAAATATAAATATGAACATGAACGCACAGTGCAGCCGAGAAAATGGAATAATATGTATGTCCAGTAATCGGATTGAGTCGAACAGAAGTTTATAAAAATATAAAACAGAGCCTGTTGAAAATCTAACGCTTTCTTAAAGAAATTACCTAATTAATGAAAACATAGATATATTATATTATTTAAAGTTCTTACATATATTGTATATTGATGGGCCATTTGATTTTACCTTGACCTAACCAATATCAACAATCAACATAGGTACATCGTGTATTTCTGTATAATTTTATTTATTACAAAGACCATCTTCAACGAATTTTGCAACTGGATCTTAGATTATTGGTCGTGCGTGGTCTAAATATCGGAATAATAGGTACTCATTCAAATCTTTTGTAATTAAAGATCATTAAGAAATGTTCGTGATACCTCAAGCTGTGTATGCTCACTTTTGTATAACTTGGGGATGAGCATTTACCATTTTCAAAAGAATTTCGAATACATGTCTTTCTTTTACGTACAGTGATCAAGGGTTGCTTGGAAAGTAATCAAGTTTGTTATGCTAATGGATTTGTTAGCCATAAAATAAATTAGTTGGGTACAATGAAAAATTTATCTTCACTTTGACAGTACTCATCACATCGTCATCACGTCATCATCTTACACTTTGTGTGGTGTCATTCCAAAATGGGATACCCAAGTCAGAAAAATAAGAATTAAGTAAAGCTTTCTTGCTCCTGCATATGCCACCAATGTTATCACTGCCATTTCCATGCATGAGCAATGCAGAGTAGCACACTTGACACCGATGTGTCTGGGCTGTCATCACAAATTAGACTGCAATTCATCGAATCTACTAGCAATTACATGCCGATATATTGTGAATACAGAATGTGATGATTATACAACCCCTAATGAGGATAAAGCGCATGGAAGTTTTTTCGTGCGTATTGATTTTATTCATTCATGCAAGGTGCTTACTAAATTTTTGATGTTGGAAAGCAGACTTGAGCTTACTTAGCAGAGTTTCTGGGGGAGGGGAATAAAATATTACTGGTTGTGAATGCAGAAAAACATGACAAGTTTGTATTTCAACAGCTCATAAAAGTTTATAAATAATCAGAACACTCTTTTTACCCATGTTTTATGAATTTGTCAAGCTTTACATAGCCCACAAAAATATAAACACATTGATAGGCACTGTTCGAGAGCTCAATATACTACTGGATTGTGATGTGGCGTAGGTAGGG
>JAQIWO010000560.1:0-13558 GCA_034695405.1 Entomobrya muscorum | reverse complement strand
TTTTAATGCGATTGGATGATAAGGAAAATGGAATATATCATCTCGTTCAAATAGCATCGGATCAAAGTTAAATGATAAGCTGGTGATGAGAATCACAAGTGGAGTTACCCCGCCGAAAATCGCATGAACGGGAAACAGCAGGTCAATGGCTTTGAACTGATCAAGCTCCCGGAGATCTTCAAATTAAAAGTGGTTTTTCAATTACAAATACATTCATTTACGCGTGCTAATCATTTTTAAATAATGTATTTACCGAGCCTAGGGGACATAATGCTAATACTAACCGGAAAAATTTCGTTAGTACGCATAATAAAAGCCCATCAGCCATATTCATTACTTGTTTTTATGTGTGCGACAAATAGAATAGTAAAACATACATTTAAAATTTTAAATAAATGGCTGTAGAGTTTTTCATTTTCATGATTTCTCAGTAACATTCGGGAAATTGTAAAGGAAAAAGATTAATTTGTTAGTGGTACTGTTTTCTATTGGAAGTTTTCACAAATAAATTTATTTGTTCCGTGTATTTCGACCTTTTCGCTTTTGTTAATCAAAACGTTTGTCTTCTTTCAGCAATTCTGATGTGGAAATTGACAAAATCTACATGCATACATATAAGCCATCATATTAAGATTTCAAACTTGATGCTGTGCTGATACCTATATTTCGGGTGGAGGTCAGGCATATGAGTTAGCAAAGTAGCTTACTGTAAAATACGTTTTTTGAAAAATGTGTTGTTTTGATCGTCCATTTAATATATGATGTCACGGTTCGGCTTGACCCCCTTCTCCCCTTCTGGGCGTACCGTACTATTTGAATAGCCTGAAACTTTTTCTATTTTGCAACGAACAATGAAACACTTTGCAAAATGCTGGAAGTTAAAATGTGCGACTTTAATTGCTGGATGCACTCAAATTAAATATAAAAAGCAATGTCAGCTTACATTTCAATATACCCCACATAATTGCTACGTAATTATGACAGCAGCAAAGAAATTGCAGTATACACTCAAATATGAATAAGGAAAATGGGAGAATGCAGAGAAATTCCTTTTTTCGTGCAGTTCTTTAAAATGCCGGTGGGATCATAAATCGTAAAAATAGAATTTTTGAAGTAAAAAATGCTGCAGAATACTACAGGAAGCTTGTCGAGAAGGATTACTGCAGGAATGTCGTTATCATAGCTGAACATAAGCTATGTTTGGAAATGTGAAATGAGCGACAAAAAGGTTGACAGATGGAATGAATGGAATAGTAATAAATCGTTTTATTCTTGTTAATTTTTGCGTAAAGACAAGCATTTGATACCAGAAGTTGAGTTGAACGTTCAATTTTCATGGACGAGAACATGGCTGCTGTAAGGCGTGAACCAGTAACTTTGAAGTCTTCTAAGGTTGGCATGCACTTTAATATTTTGATAAAGTTAGTTGCCGCAAACTTTAAGCGGTTGGATATTAAACCAACACCTCTTCCTAGGTTGTTCGTTCGGATTTCTGGAGATATACAACTCAGAATTCAAAATATGCATAAAGAATAATTCTGGCTTTACATTTCTGTGGCAAAGTGAACACTTATTTTAAACTGGAGAAAACGAAAGAAAAGGATTGTTTAAACAGTTGAACTGCGTATTCCGTGCTTAGATAATTCAGTTAAATAAATATATACGCACAGTCAAATTAAGTGTGACTTCTGTCTTGTGGAATTCATTATTAATTTGGCTGCTTTTCGTTGTTCGTGCTCGTCATCTATCAATAGATTCAATAAAAATCATACATCTGTACGTCACTCATTTTTAAAAGTTTTCCTTGTTTTATGTTATTAAGGATGTAACTTCTTTCTATACGGCATGTTAACAGTTCTTCTCGTTTCAACATTAAAAATTTAAACATTATCTCAAATTCTGTTTGTTACCCAGAAACTACGAACGCCGTTGATGGAGAAGCAAAATATGTGAAAATAAAAAGAATTATTTTTCCTATTTTTTTATGTTCTGAAAACCTAAAAAAGTGAACAGTTTGGAGTTTTCGGTGGGGCTTTCTACGGAATAACCATGGTAGCCATTATTAAAATTTCAGAGCAACTAGGGCAATTACGTTTATTTTTCATATGTACGTTTTTTTGTTTTTGCTACAGTTTAAACTTCTCATTACAATAATTTTGCAAAAGCTGCTTGCTTAGCATGTCTTGAGTCATCCATGTTTTTTCTTTGTAAAATAAAGTGCCAATAATTTTTCAACGATTTACTATATATCTTGAATTTTGCTTAATATATCATTTTATAAAACTAAAAAGGGTAAATGAGTGCGGTAAATTGAATATTGGAGATGACAAGAAGAAATGGGCATAATAAACGCCGACATAATTTAATTAAATACATTCCATATCTTAACACCGTAGGTGTCCTTCATCTTGTTGATTTGTGAAAAGGATACATAAAACTCAGAAAACGCGAAAGTACTTGGAACAGATGTAGTAAGATAGTTTTGCCTTAGAAAGTCATATAACGTTTTCTGCATAGCGTGTACCCTAATTTTTGCTTAACCGTCTTCGTCCCAATTCCATTTTCTTATTATCATTGCCTCATCTCATTTTAATTAAGTAGGTCCCTAAATCTTATATGAATTATTTATCACTTCACCCTCCACTAACCTACACCCAGGCATGAGCTGCTTGAATCGAAGATTTTAACAGGAATTCCGTCTGCAACATTCTCATAAGGTCTTTCCTTCAACAAATCAATGCTGACAAGTTTCTTACCTCTGTTGTATTGTAAAAAACTTTCCGTCTTCGTAACTTAAGCATTGAAAGTACTATTTATATGTAACTACGACAGGAAACGGAACTTTTGTACGGTTGTTTCTATTTTTCAATAGCGGAAAGCCGATAATAAGATAAGGCCTGGATGATTTGATTTGGTATTCTTAAATCCTCTTTCGAAGTGAATGTAAGTATGCCATCATCTAGACAATATACATATATGAATAACAGTTCTAAAATTGAAATTTGTGTTTGTTTGTGTTTGTTTGTCATGAGGACTGAATCAAAAATATAAAAATGAAACCAAGGACGCTAAGAATCATGCAAAAATCATATTTCTAGGAACAAAGTGAACACGTGTGGCGAGAAGAGTCGATTTAAATAATAGTCTACACTAGAATAAAATAGATATTTATTTTTTAAATAGAGTCTGCATTTTCCCTTTTTCATTGAAACATACTCGATCTGCCCGACAGAGCAAAACTCACAGGTTTTAGCCATTTATATTTTCCCCTGGTAAAACAGCAGCAAAGGAAGAGCTAATCGATGGATTTTTGAAAACTAAACAACAATGACTTCTCAAATTTCCGGCTGAACGATTTGTATACAGTTGTGACTAAAATTATTTGCATTTCTGGCATGCTAAAAAATGAGAAGTAGGTAAAATATGTTTACACTTTAATTAACTTATTGATTTTAAGGCTTAATTGGCACGGAAGTATGTTTAAATGAGGCCGAAAAAGCATACACTCTATGAAGAACAAAGGACCATGACGACAAGTAAAGTAAACGAATGATACAATAAAAACAACACGGTAAGAACTACTAAAATCAAACCTAAGTTGAAAGATGTTAGCGTGGCAAGGAACAGCCAATTTAAAGAAGCACCAAAACTTTATTGAAAACTGTCATGTGATTCTCATGCAACATCATATTATATTTAATTTCTCTTGGATATATATCATACCTTTACATTTTAATCAGCTTTTGATTTTTCACATCAGTTAACAGTAGTAAAGCAAACCTGGTTTGAGGTTTAAAAAAATGTGTTTGGAATGATCTGTTTACAGCTCACACATTTCATTTTATAGAAAATGGCGCATTTTTATAAGCCAAACTCGCTTAATATTGAATTATACTATATTTATTTTATTGATAATAAATATTTTTTATGGCTGCTGCTGTTGTTTGTCTTGTTAATCCTTTCCACGACGACCTTTCCCGCTTCTAAACTAAGGCCGCACTCAAGTTCATCGGCGATCAGAAACATCAGCATATTCATCTCAACCCCGTTTAAACATAAGGTGCTTTGTATGTGTTCAAATGGCATTAGAACTGTAATTATCTGGAAAAGAGTAGCAAATTGTGTAGGATTTTAGTAATTTAACCATGAACTTAATGACAATCTCAACATTTGCAAAGCCACAACTTCTGAATCTCATATTTCAATCTTCTTTAAAACCATTTAATTTAAAATTGTTGTCGTATCAATCACTCAAAAATGTACAGGTGCATTAAAGGGAATAATTATTTGAAGTTAATATATTTACTATCAACAGTAATTTAGGAATGAGATATCCTGAGCTGTCTAGATGCTTTCTCGTATGCTTCATATTCTTTGTCTAATAATTTTTTAAATTCATATGTATTATAAAACAAAACAAGATTAAACCGTACGCCTTGCAATTATATTGTTTTTCACAACATCACGTCTAAAACTTTTAAAACTTTGGTGGAACAATTTTAGCTTTAAATGTATCGTTAATATACAAAGTGGCAAAGGGAATGCTCTTCTGCAGCTTTTCTCTTTGTATTTATCTTTGGAAATTATTTTGATGTCTTTCGATAGTTTTACTAGGCAAACATATTTATATATTTCGTTTGCCAACCGTAACAAGTACCAATGAGATCCGGACACCTTTATGGTTTACGGTCTTAAACTATTATAGTTTTTAAACAAAACGGCGTCCATTCCTAGCAATAAAATTGTATGTCTGCTTAATTTTGTTAATATCAAATAAAAACAAGTATTTAAGAATCAAATCTAAAATAAGTATAAAAATGCTATTAAAAAATCCAATTGCCAATTTTTGTTTTTTCAAATTACAGAGTAAGTAAGTCATGCCAAATTTATCAAATTTCCAATCACTACAAATTCTTCATGTCCGAAATCCAAAAATAAACGCGTATTTAAATATTCAATGCATGCTACTTTGAAAAACAGATACCTACCAAAAACATTTCTACATGAATGTTTTTTCTTTTATCTATTTTTTCCTAACCTATAATATGCATACCATCTGCAAAACAATAATGTCAAACATTTTCCTCCGATTGTGAATATGAGATATGGTTACTACATTTTATTAGCAGATGCTGTGTTGGGTGGAATTACTGAATATCTCATTTCGCATTGTTGTTTTCAAGAAACGAAGAGCCATCACGCATACAGTTTTGCTTCCTTTCAAAGTTAGGCGTCTGAATTGGCTTCATGTACTGAATGGTTTAGGGGTTTAATTGCTGCTTATATAAGTTTCCTACAAGCATGTAGCACTTAAAAAGAAGATGAAGGAAAACCGAGTACATAAAACTCTTTTTATTTTGTCAGTCTTTAGAAATATTTGTGAAGGAAAAGTGTTATTATTCGAAGAAAAACGCAATGTGTGTTTTGTTGTATTTGTAAAACTCTTGAAATTTTGTCAACATATATTATAATGATATTGATTTAAGCTCTATTCCGTGTGGTTTCAAGTGGAAATTAAAATAATAATCGTGTTACAAGGCTTATGCTGTAAACCCAAAACACAATTTTTTGACAGATTTCCAGTTAAATTCCATAATCGACATAGCAATCGTAACATTATTCCGGACCATAAAAACCTTTGTTGATGGATTCTTTTGTAGATTTTACCTTTCCAGTTAAATATTAATGTGGTTCCTGAAGAACCAACCGCGACTGCGCTGTTATTCTATGACGCAGTAAAAGTACCTGACATAGACAAAGCCAAACTTACGATTATATCATTCTTAAAGGGAAGCCTTAGTCTGTGGATGGGTTAATGTATATTCAAAATTAAATAAATATGTGAACTATAAAGTGAAATGTAAAAAAAGCTTGATAAACAGTTGTTACACATTTTCGTTCCTTCGTATATTAAAGAACTAACTTCCTCCAAGTATGTAGGGCTCAAAAGAATGTCATGTGATGAATTGTGATAAATACATATGTACAAAATTATTTCTTAAGACAATTTAATGTTAAATACTAATCGCATCAATTTGAAAGAATGCTAAATTATCACATAATTGTACTAATAAAAATGACGGCACGGTAATATGAATTGTATTGTAGAATGAGTCAGTTGAAAGTTTACAATGAAAAATAGACTTAATTGAGTGAAGTAACAAATTCACTCCTCGCGAGGCTTCTGTTTTTTGCCCAGAGCCTGTTAATCTGATATCATCGCGACATTTATTCGTATTTCATATTTTATTTAACTATATGTCGCCAGCCATGGCAACCCCACTATCGAGCGAATGGAATCACTAGTGCTTTTATATTTATTTACGAAAACTGTTAGTGAATTTATGCAGAAGATAATATGTTATCATGTAGTAGTTCACTCTAATGATCACAAAAGAACTTTCACTAGTCGTAAGTTATGTGCACGTTTTAATTTATCTTTTCTTTTCCAACTGAAAAAAATTGCAGACGCACATAGAATCATTTTATCTTGTCTTAATCAATTAAGACACCGATGCACCACTCAAAACATCTTTCTCGCCTGTTCTTTTCCTTTCTCTCCTGAATTATATCACGGTTCTTCTCTGTACTTAACCACAATGAATATATATTTTGTACTCTTTAGTCTCATTTTCCAATTTTCCAGTTTTTCAAGCCTGTAATATTCCGTTAAAGAAGTGCAAGAATATTTTTTATGTTTCACTAGCACATGGACTCTGGTAAGTACCTGGGTAACTAACCGATCTGAATTCTATTATGCATAGACCACACATGGGTAAAGTTACTAACAAGCTGTAAATAAAATTTATTTGTCTAATTATTCGAGTAATTTGCTACTGAAAAACATATGTAAACTTTCAAACACAAGAAAGAAACATGGTTGTATCTATGAAACGTATGATCTCACAATTCCAGAATGAACACGTAAGAAGGGAACTAAATAAGTATAGTCGAAAGAGCAGAAGTATAGAAAGCTATTAAATTAATATTTTTTATTGTGTAACTTAAATATTATGGTTACGATAGTAAGTTAATTTAACAATTTGGATGAATACTTTAATTTCTAATTAACTTGCGAATGTCTAAAATTTCAAGTTTAGTTATTTATGCCGGTGTTTACTATTTTCAAATGGTTTGAAAGTAACAGATTTTACTTATCTTGCATACTCATTATCAATTTTACCACGTAACTACTAGTTAACTCTTTAATCTGCGTACATCCAATCAGATTATTCACATTTAGATTCAGTTAGTGGCTACTAACTAACGAAAAATATTTTTTAATCTACACTTTCTTATGATGCTCTTTCTCTCTTTCCTTCTCCTCGCCATCACCTGTAATCCTTTCTTTGCAGTCCAATCAGTCAGTAGAAAATCAAAAAATATTTGAATTTTCTCTGCATATTTTCAGCAAACCATCATAAAATAAAATCTACCGGACGAAATTCCTTTTTCTGACTTGTTTTGATGCTCGTCTACTTGATAATTCTACATCGATCTTATGTTAAGATGAACATATCTTGAAGTATCTTGTGACATACAATTTATTTCAATTTATACTTCACTGCATTTGACTTTTATATTTGCTTTGCTACATTAGATATCATCTTATCATACAGCTTTATCTATTTACCTAGATAAATCGTACATTCGATACCTCTTCATTCACTTGTTTTCTAGTTGATGAGTAGAAAATCGAAATCATAAGTAGAAAAGCAGATATTAACACTGAAACTCAGAATCTTCTTCGTGTCTATGACTTGAAGTTTGAAATGATAACTTTACACGGTTTAGTAATAGCACTAGCCTTAATCTTCACTTGATTCAAATCCCAACACATCCGTTTGCTACACTCCTCACTCTGAAATGTGCGTCTGGGTTCAAAAATCTAAAAATTTGGTTTTTAACTTGATCATAATTATAGCAACACGAGCAAGTTTTTTAAAGTTTATTAGTAACATTTGTTTATATATTTATCTTTGTTTGACGTATCACTTACTAAAATCTCTTATGTATTTGCAACCTAAATTAAAAACTATTGCTACGCACAGATTTTTTCGTCCTCGGATGTTCGCTGTGTTTGGCGAAACAAACTGATTTAATTTTTAACACTGCACATTATATCAGAGAAATTAAAATCATAAACGATTAATTTCTATGAACTGATCTAATCTATATTAAAAATTATAAATATGAAATGGATACCTCTTTCTTGAAAGGTTAATATGCGAATTTTAAGTGACAACTAATTAGAAAGAAGAAGATCGTTGATATGAGGAAAGAAACAAACTCTTGGTTTTAATCCAAGCAACAAACAAATCACTTTTTTTTTCAATCTAAAGAAAAGAATAGCTAGAAAATGAGGCTTTACCAAGAACGTCTTTACTCTTAATTGTAAATTTCATGGGTTTAATTCCTCATCACACAAATATTAATAACTGGTACTCCAATTTTACTCCACTTATGACAATTTTGCGTTATTCGTATTCACTATGTGAATACCTATTGTTTACTTAAACTCTATGGCGTTTAACTTCCACTTCGACAAAAGCATAATTTTTTTAAACAACAAAGCGTTAATGCATCATTTGTTTATTGATTATTTGAAAGAACCTGTGTCTCCAGAACGTTCGTTGGCATCGTTTTTTATTACAGAGAAGTGGAGGATTTGTTTATGTTTTATTAATAAACTCATATCGATTTACAGTTGAGAAATCTCCAATAATTTATCAATTATATTTATACATGTAGATTAATATCGTAAAATGTTCAATGTGAGAATTTGGCAAACACTAAAGAAACACACAGTTCAATTAGAAAAATGCTAATGAAATAACTCAATAAACTATTATGATTGTCTACAAAAATATAATTATGCCATAGTATAGATGGTTATTTATTCGATACTCGATGCATTTGCTTCTAGGAATTACAATAAGTCGCTTTTTAAATATTTTAAAACCTTTACTTTTCTCGCTGTTTTAATTTTTTACTAATTTAAACCTGACTTTATTACCAGCGTATTCATTCACTTGATTCTGTGAGTCACTAAGCTGGAATTAACCTCTTATTTAATACGGTAATATAATACTGCAAATTTAAGTAATCTGACTTTCAGCTTTATACATTTGTTCAATCAAATATATAAATCAATGCAAGTTAAGCAAAATGTATCAGAGACACTTTCATCGCATCATTCAAGCTATCACTCAACGTTTTTTTCATTCTAAACTACAACGAGTCACTGATATAATTTGTCCTTTACTCCTAAAGCATGTTGCTTGTTATTGTTACTAAGTATACTAATGGAAATTCTCCTAAAAACTATTTACATTGAAATTTTAATTAAATGCAATTTTTAGCAACTCGCAGTGGAGGTTCTCTTTTCATGTTTTTCTACCCTTACATCATCAACTGATGAGGGGAAACAAACATCAGGCAACAATGAAAAATATGTAAAGGCAAGCCCTCTTTGCAATCAGTTGAATAGGAATAAAGATAGACTGTAACGTATGTTGATTTAGTGACAATAGTTATCCGGAGAAGATGCAGTGCCGTATAACATAATCATAATTTTTATAATAAACATAAAACTAAGTCCAGTATCCAGAATATGGGCGATGCCTTTAAGCGCATAATCTAATATTATTTTATTCACAAGGTACGTTTAATTTCATCATGTCAACGAAGTCCCATTAGAAAGTAGACTTCGGAAAGACCTGAGAAGTTAGAGATAGCTCTTTTCCTTTGCACACTTATCCTTTTGAGAATGAAAAATAGGAAAGAGAAAAATTACTGCTTTTATGTAAATATTAATGTAAATATTTGTTTGTTATCTAGAGAGCTTTTAGTTCACAAACAATATATAGGAAATTAACGGACTGCGAGAGGTAGATTTGCTACGCAGGAAAATTTCATTTAAATTAAATTATTTCTTATTTTATCTTGAATGCCTCATTTTTGTAATAAAATGTTACCCTTATAATCTTGTTGTGGTTTTGGTTTCTCTTGAATCACAGTTTGGCTTATAAATTTGTTGACTACTGAAATCTAGATGAAATTATGCCCTCATTTCACTTTTACGCACCCCTACACATCTTCTATTCTCTGCCATTTTTAATAGATATGTCTGTCACTTAAAAAAATTTCCCGCGCCCACTTGCAAACATGACATATCTCGTGAATTTTATTTTTCTATATGCATCAGATTGCTGTCGACGCGGCATTAAATATGTCACTTAAGCTAGCTATGAATACACGTTGATGAATAGTGTAAAATTGAAATCAAAAGTACAAATAGCAAAAGTTTTTCTAAAAATGCATGGCATGGACTTTCATGGGTTTGGAACGTGTCGTTTTACGTTGCATCCTCTTATCCTTTTGGCATTCATTTAATCCAACTCAACAATGAACAGGAATCTCTAATAACATAATCAATTTGCACATATGTTTTAAATATTTGGCATATAACTTCATCATAAATCATAAAAATATATGAGCAAGCTTTCAAATGCTTTTCTAAACAGTGACTTTCATAATTTATTAACGCGCTCTCACATCTCCTATATCGCTACTTTCAACATTTAGTCTCTTTTTATTTCGCCGTACGCTCTTGATATGAATCTTATAATTATTAATATTTCATTCAAGCAAACAAAGATGAAGCTGGCTAAATAAAAAAGTTCCTGAAATAGTACGTAAGTTCATATTTATTCGTAACGTTAACCTTCACTTGAATATGGTTTCCAACTAATAACCGAAAATGATTTCCGGAGAGTATAAGTCGTGTTCATTGCAGCGAAGTACTAAAATATTGGTCAATTTCATCTTCGTGGATCATCTCACAATTTTCATAAGCAAATTCAATGGCTCAGTTCTATTATTGGAAAAATTAGTGTGATATTTAATTGAAAATTACCTCGAAAGAATCTAAGGTGCACACTTGGCAATAATGGAGCTTAATATAGTTTCTGTGCATAGATACGAAGAAGGATCTATTTTTCTACAAATTCCTTGATACATTTGCAATTAAAATAAGAATTTTAATTAACATCATAACTGTAATGCAATGGGATATATGGATGAGTACTTATTGTTGCAGGTATGCTTACTACAAGGGAAAAGGTTATGATAAAAATTAAAAATTATTTATTAAATTTAATATGCTAATTTAAATTAAATATATTATGTGGTAGATGGAAGTATAGTACATACATTACATTTACACATTACTGGATAAAATTTAACGAAACAACCGTACATAGTCCAAGAGCATGTAATAATGAAGGAGTTGTTGAGATTAAGCAAACTTTTTAAAGTTTATCATAAACAGGTTTTTCCATGGACTTTTTTTTACATAAATCTCTTTCCAAAAATTCGAATTTGTTTTCAACATAAATTACGAACTATTTTTAATCACATATTTATTTCTCTCTTTATTCGGGTACATGCTGTTCTTACGACCCTCTTATTTTTTTAAATTTTAATATTATTGATAAAACCTACATGCTAATAATGAACATGACGCTGGGCGGACAGCTAGGCGATTGAATTATTCTAAGAAAGATAACATTCGTTAATGCTACAAATTTTAAACAATATTTCGAATATTTACTTATGTAATTAACACAATTTACCTCAAAGTGCAATGTTGTTTCTTTTTTAGCTCATTTCATATCATGTTTTTGAAATTATAGAATGAATGATGAAAATGTTTTATTTGTTTCTTTTAGAGTGCATCAATAACTTTCTCTACCAATATTGCAACGACCACATATTATGTTTTTAGAATTAAAGTAAATTCTGTAATTGTTTATGAACTTTTCGATTGATAATTCTACTTTGATTACATAGATGGATAAAATTAAGTAAAAGATTATATGCATAGCCTTGTAAACATCTCATGTTATCACGATCTAACGAAAAGTAATAATAATAATAAAGTTTTCACAGTGAATAAAGAAAATATCAGTTCTATTACTTCTTCATATACCGGAACGTCTTTTGTTACTCGCACCTCATGGTATAACGTGTTTTCTTTGTTTCCATAGCCACATTTCTTCTAATATCACTGTATTTATATGTTGAGAAAAGTTATAAAAGTGCAAGTTGCTTTATTCTCTTTATGCCCCACCTAGCTTTAAAAATCACCGTATTGCCCATATGGTTAAGTAAGTTTCTATTGCAGCGAGTCCAAACAAATTGAATAGAGACTAAATACTAAATACCAACTAAACAAACTAAGTGGAGAAACCAAAGCGGTAAGCTCTTTAGAGAAATCTTAAGGGAGAGGATAAATGATTTGTATTCGCTCTTAAGTCGTGATTAAATAACCAACAAAGCCTTTCTGGAAAACCTTCATAATATATTTGCTTCGTTAATATATGCGCTGAATGAATGCGTAAAAGCTAAAAGCTATGATGCTGTTACTGCTGTGGCCGGAAAGACCAAAGAGACAAATAGAAAGTGTCTGGGATTAAGGAAACAACTTTATGGTATTCAAACAATACAATACTATACAGACAATACTAACAATATGCTAATTTAAAACGGACAGACTTCAGCCTTGTTTTAACCTTGGTCATTTCGTATTCAAGGTTGTGTTCCTCCTTTTTCAAAGTAAAAGGGACAGTTTTTTCTGTTCAATTCTATTTTATTTTATATCTTGACCACGTTTGTCTCCACTCTTACGTCAATCATCCCGTTTACCAATTTTGTTGGAGTCGGAGAAAGCAAGGCTCCGCAAAAGAGAAATCAAGTCAAAAAGTTTCCATGTTACTGCGTTACTTTTTCGCAGACTTAAAATAGTAGCAAAAAATTTGTTTTCGTTCCAAACAAACAGTTTCCTTGGATTCGAGCCGATAGAAAATAGACAATGAATAATATAATATTACTGACTTAATAATTTTAATAATAGAACCACAAAGCCTTTGCCCACTTCTTCTTATATTTGCACCCACCGACCACGACATAATTCTATTGAAACATTGTTACGAAAATGAAGTGAAAACTGGACACTGTAACTTAATCTCAATCACTGTATAATCAATATATTATCTTAATCCGACCAAGCGAAACTCATAATTTAATCTATTAATTTGATATATTAATTTAAAATTACAAAACTCTGGTAAATTAAATCTCGAATCATCTTTCCTGCAATGAATATTTAATCACGTTGAATTCATTTTAAACATCACAAAAACCACTTAATTTTTAAAGGGGACGCACTACATACAGCAAAACAGCTAATAAATAAATTTAATTTTTAAAGATTGCATGACAAAAATGTCGCTCTCATATGTGCTGTTTCACACGACGCAGTAATGATCTGCGTTTCAAATGGGGTGTGGATAATAATCGTTGAGACCGCAGCGGGTATCGAACACGAGACCCAATGGACCACGACGCGATCGTCTACACAATCGCACTACCATGCCACTGCAAACGTAGTACAACTTTTAAGGTTTACTTATGTTTGCTTAAGGCTTGACCACACTGAGACTGAAACTCGAGTTTAGTAAACTTTTGTATACGAAACTCGAGAGTTTCATGTTCA
>JAQIWO010000559.1:0-13567 GCA_034695405.1 Entomobrya muscorum | reverse complement strand
AAGACGTAATAGGATCTTGTCGGAACACTCCAAACTACATCATCATAAAAATAGAACCAGCGGACCTTTAAAGTTGAATAAAAGCTTCAACAGTCAGCCTTGGTCATAAATTAATCGCCAGATGTTATGTTGGAGTCATAATTTTCCTATGATTTTGGATAAAACATAATAATATGGCTATAAGTTCATACAAGGTTGTTGCTTTAAGTGTGAATTGATTTTTAATTGATAGTTTATTTATTTATTATTTTTTTAATTAGTATACGTATATTATACTGTACTGTAACATACACTGAACTGAATGCGTATGTCAAAATACTAATTATAAAGAAATTCGTGAAAGTTTCCGAACCCCGGATTTCAGAGCTTTAATTTGTGATGACAATCTTATCTAAAGATAAAAATGTGTGTCGTGTGAATGCGAAAATTTAAAATATTTCATCTTGTGAATTTTTTGAAATCCTAGCAAATTTCAGGCCTTTAATTCATAAAAAAACGAAACACAGGACTTTTCAAAATAACACGTATTTATTTGGTGGAATGAAGGATTAAATTAATTCGAAAACTTTGACATAATTTGACTTGATGCTATCCTTCTTGTTAGTAATTTGGTCTCTGATCGTCCGCTCAAATCATATTTTTACTCGGTTTCCCGAACCGTATAAAATATATTTAATAATAGATTTTAATGCCAATAATTAATCCCAATTCACATACCACCTAATATAATACCCAGATACCTACTAAAAAGGAACTTTTAAATTATATTTCCCTTTGAAAAAGTGTCACGTGTAAACAAATGACCTGAGTCCTTAAAATCTTATTCCTCACACATGTCTTTTCGTGTTAACTTGAGATGGATGATGAGTGTAATGTGTTAAAACATGTAAATGACTAGTAATTACTGCAATTCATTCTACATAGATGATTATTATAGATGTAGGCATATATGCATTGTTGTACACGCCTTCTAAAGAGGGACTACAAGTATTTTTTTAAATAAAAGTTGCTTCAATAGCTCATGCAATGGACTTGCAATGCCATTTGTTTGTTACGTTTGTAAAAAAAAATTTGTTACGAATATACGTACACATTGAAACAGTCCAAGATAGACGGGTAAATTAAACCAAAACATTGTTAACGTGTATATTATGTACCTATACTTGAGACTCAAGATTACAATGCTGCCATAACTTGAGTTGTCACTGATAACTGCCATTAAGATACCACTTATGTAAATCAACAAAAGAGTACTTACGACAATGTCACACGGACATATGTACCCATCAACCTGGTATCTCTGCCTTTTAATTGAAAAAAGTACCTCTGTATGAAAAGCATTATTGATTTTACTAATTAATCATTTTGTACAAAAACATAAAAATAATAATATTCCGTCATCAATGAGTTCGTTAAGTTTGTCACATCGGAACTACTACTTGAACAGAGTACAATTATCATTTTTAACGCTTTAAGATATTTTTTACTTTAAAATTAAATAATAAGTCCTACAAATATGAGGCTATTAAGCTTGGTGATATTAACTCTACTACTCCCCACGATTCTCTGCCGTCATCCTACAAACCAGCCATATTTCCGAGGACTCATTTCCATTCTGGAAAATCTAAAAACCGATATTTTATACAGATTCGGAAGCATCGACAACGGCAGGTCCCGACCTGAGGTCATAATTTCAGATGGACATTTACTAGGATTTGAGATGAAGACTGTAAATCAGAGGACCTTTTCAGCATTTCAATCCATTCCATATGCGAAACCTCCTGTGGGGAATTTGAGATTTCGGGATCCCGTGAAAAATGAGCCATGGAATGGAACGTTGAATGCGGTTCCTCCCAACCCGCAGTGTGTTCAGATGGATTTTGTGCAGCTATTTAAAGTTCATGGGAGCGAGGACTGCCTTTATTTAAATGTTTATGTAAGAAACAATAAATTATATAAAACAAATTGATCAAGTTTAAAATTAAAGTTGTAAATTTTTAGACTCCTGAACTAACAGAAAGTAAGCTTCCTGTCATGGTCTTCATTCATGGCGGCTCCTTTTTCCAAGGCGCCGGAAGCATTTACGGGCCCCGCTATCTTCTCGATCAGGACATCGTTTTAGTGACCTTCGACTATCGTCTCGGCCCTTTTGGATTCTTCTCCACTGGAGACGACGCCAGTCCCGGGAATCAAGGAATGAAGGACCAAGTCATGGCTCTAAAATGGGTTAAGGAGAATATCTCAAAATTTGGAGGGGATCCCAACTCTGTCACAATTTTTGGGCAATCTGCCGGTGCCAGTTCTGTGGGACTCCACCTCATATCCCCCCTCTCCCGGGGACTATTCCATCGTGCCATTTTGCAAAGTAGCTCTGCATTTTGTTACCATGCGGGAGTCGGGAATTCTTTGATTGCTTCGAAAAGAGTCGCGGATCAGTTCAAGTGCCCTACGAATTCCAGTATTGGAATGATTGAATGTCTACGAAAAGTTTCTAGTACAGTTCTGGCCAGTGTTCAACTTAATTTTGTGCAGTGGTTGATATTGCCCCTGTTTTGGTTTACCCCATCGATAGAACATGAGCATCCTGGGGCGTTCATGACTAAACGGCCGGAACAGTACTATGAAGATGGGGAGGGTGCGAAAGTGAGTATTATTGCGGGACTGACGCCAGACGAGTTGGCAGTTTTTGGACCGGTTCTTTTCACAAGTTTAGTTCATATAGTAAATGCGAATACAAACTGGGATCGGATTGGGCCCGTTTTTATGGATTTGGGCTACAACACCACGGAGATTCAGGTGGATAGAGCGAGAAAATCATGGGCTTTTTATATGGAAGGGAAGAAATTGAGTTGGGATACGAGAAGCAAGTTTTCAGAGGTTTGTAGAAGAATACTAGGTTATAACTTTGCATATTCAGGGGGCCAACCAACTATCGGATTTTTTTTTAAATTATACAAAATTCAATATCCGATGGTTGAGGGACCCCTCTGAAGGCTTTTTAAATGAAATTGTTGTCATGGAAACTAAAATGGCAATTGAAACGCGAACAGATGCTTTCAGATAGGCACTTGATGGAGTGCACCTTGGAAGCAATGCGCTATCACTCTATGTACACTAAGATGCCAGTTTATGGTTACCGTTTTACTTACAAAGGACGCTACAGCCATGTTCAACAGATCGGAGCATTTCCGGAAGATTGGGGTAAAATGAAAACAAAAGTATATTATCAATCAAAAAAGATAAACTTTAATTTTAAAAACTGTGATTCTTTAGGAGTGGTTCATGGCGATGATCTCATCTATCTTTTGGACAATCCCGCCCACTACGCCTCTCTGGAACAGGGCGATCCAGAGATAGAAATGAGCTCCATGATGACCGGCATCTGGACCAATTTTGCCACCCACAACAAGCCATATCTCAACGGGAACCAGAGCTTGAGAGAAATATGGCATCCCATTGAACAATCCAAGGACACTTTTTCACCGTTGAGGTTTCTTAATTTGAATTTATCCCCGAAAATGATAAGTGATCCTTACGTGCAACGATACGAGTTTCGGAGACGGGTTATCAATCCGTATCCTTAAACCTTTCAAAAATATACTTTCTTAAATTTGTAAATGTTATATATAGTATAAATGCAAAAGTCTAAAAAAAAGTTGCATAATATTACACAATAAAAGTAATTTATCGAATACAGAGAATTATTATTAATCTTTATTTTTTGAATCATAGAGTTTACATCCATTAGCGTTCCTTTATCGCTTGAATAAATACCTAACGCGAGAAAAAACCAATGGCTTTGTCTCTCATGATTCATGATGGGAGAAAAATTAACAAGGCGGTTTGCCACTTATTAATTGTAATGAATTAATTTATCTGCATGTGTGATACATAAAGGTGTCAGATTTGTATGTCGATGAGGCATGTTTTGTTATCTGTAATAAGTAATTTTAATGGTGGAACGTGTACCTATAATTGCACCTTAACTCTCAGTCTCAGTTCTACGTTGTATGTCGCTTTCTATGATACGGAACTTACTGTTACTAAAGTGCTATAAGTATTCTGACTGTAGAAATTTATTGCTTGAAATTAAATCTGACTTGACAAGTGAGCTGACACGTCTAGAGCTAGACATGATAAACCGTGTAATAGTACGTATTATATGTCGCCATAAATAATTCTGTCTGTCTTCGATAAAACCTTGCATTGTCTCATATTTCGTAGCTTACAGCTTTTTACTAAATCCATCCTGTGAGAATAATTGTTATGAGCTATGCGTACGGCGTATGAAAATAACTAATTATGCGCTTGTAAGAAGGCAAAACTTTTGGACATGTAGACGTGCCATCAGTCTTCATCATAAAAGAAACGTTGGAGAGTTTGCCAACGCCAACAATAAATGAACGCAAATTAAATATATTTTCCTGGAAGAGTTTGAATGAACGAAAGTTCGTAATTGAACCAAATTAATTAAAATTTTGTGTAAATTAGTGTTTTTTTACAAATAAAATTGTCTTTCCACCTCGCCATTGGTTGCATCTATACTATAATATTCGCACGATATTTTTATTCATGTGACGCAATTCAAACGGAAATACTTTTACTCTACTAAATAATATGTTCTGTTTACTTAGGTTCTTTCATCTTTATTGTGGTCATTATTTTCCCATGGTGTATGATTTTATCAATCTTATCTTATTTTGACCTCTGATTCTCTGATCTTTGTATTTTAGATGCTTATGGTACGCCATAAACTCTATCAATTATTGAGATTTTGAGATCATGGCTCAAGTACACAAACACGTGGAGAAATAATACGTAGAATATATAGAATTGCGTGAGTTTATAGAGTTCAAAGCAATAAAACATTTTAATCTGGAATATGGAAATCATGAAGCACGTTGCCACGTGTATTCAACTTGTCATTGTCATACTTATGTGATTAATTGCATATAAAAAATAATGCTGCCGTAACTTAAAACTTCTGAATGTTCAATTTTAAAAGCACACTGTAAAGGGATACAATCTTTTAATTTTTTTAGAGGCAATTACGATTTGAAAATTATTATTAGTCCGATAAATCTAGTAATTGCTTATAATTTCTATGCTTAAATTTTAGTAGTTAATTAACTAATTACGTACCTTTATTCAATCTTTGAAATTAGCCATCAAAATTGCATACTTAATCAGTATTGTCCTTTGTCATACACAGAATTCTACATGCTTATGTAACCTATTTAAACAAATAAGATATATTAATTACTACATCTACACTATAGATTACACATAAAAAAATTAAAACGTATCTGTATTTCAAGTACCTAGTCTACAAGATTAGCTATCATAATATTTTTACATGCCTTGTCAAAGTTTAAAGTATTGTTTTCACGATATCGCATTCCAAAGAAATGTTGCCGGGATGGGATACGTTCTACAGTGGGTCGTTTGGTTTGTGAAAAACATGAGCCATTTCAATGATTTCATCGCCTTCCGTCCTTCATGACAGCAATTAATCTATAAACAAATATTCCATAAGATACGAATACGATGTGGAATAGGTAGTCAAGTAATATGCTCGAAAAATGGTATATAAAAAATTGAACGACAAGAATTATCTAAATATATTAAGATTAAAAACATGTCAAAGAGCGTATAAATTATGTAGCTCTTGAACTTAACGAGTTCCGAAGCAAAATATACAAAGTGCGTTATTGGTTTTTTATATATAAAGGCTCAAGGTGGACTTTCTAAAAATGGAAACCTATACTACGACATAACTGCACGTGTTTATGTTATTAGGTCTTCTAAAAAGCTAATAAAAAAAGCAACAATGAATAAATAAGCAGGTTTTTTGTCGCAATGTAGTATATTTTGTGCACTCTGGGTCACTCGTGAGGTTGTTAATTTACACAATTTTTTTGAATGTTTCTTGTTCCCAAAAAGTTTTATTTTCGGTCCTGATACGCTTTCGGTCCCAGATTGGAGTTGGATATTTCGGATAATTTATTGTTTGGAAGTAAGTGGAAGTCCAGTCAGCATCGGGTTTTTTGTACTGATTTTTTTTATATTGATGCGTTTATTTTTATTTACTAGGCCATCCATAAGCTTTTTCGAGCACATGACTTACAACTTATTAAGCATCAAATACCATTTACAAAATTATATGAGGTTCTTATCTAAAAGTATCTATGTACATCATACAATACAAAATGGAAGTAGGCATATGGCATATCACACTTACCAGAAGTCATTCATGGCCTTATCAAAAGTTACATTGTTAATTGTTTGGATGTATCTGTTTTATAAAAGGATTATTCATACCATATTATAGTATTTATATTTTTAAACATGCTAACCTGTATGAAAAATTAAACGTTAACTATTTTTAAATTACTTTAAGTTCTACTACTGTATTCTAGATTCCATCATCCCTCTTTGTCTTACATGAATAATAACAAGACTAATAGGCTATATGACTAACTGCCTAGATCTAAAAATATCTGGACTCATTTTCATTACATTTAAAACTTTGTAGAACAAACTCTGACCGTATACCAAGTTTTAACTTTTACAACTTTTACAAAATGGACAAGACGCAAAATACATACTAAGCCATAAAAATTACATCAATTTTTCCCCTTCTCCCGATAAACACTATAAACTTTTGTTTTCTCCATAAAAGTTTTAGATTGTTTATAACTTCACAACCAGTTACCCACTAATATTTAAAAAAAACAAAGATAAACTTCTTACTACTAGTTTTAAAACAGATCAGAATCCGATCCGATAATATTTTAAAACTGGTAACTCGGGCTATATTTTAAGCGAGAGTATTACAATGTGAGTTTTAAGCTAACATGTTATTTTGTGTCATTAAAATGCTTTACAGGACAGTAGCAACAAAAAGCAGCAGAATCCCAGAGACTTGGAAGTTGCATGATTATAGGTTGCTGTGCTAAAAATTACATGTTTCCAGATAAAAAATATTTTCAAAGTGTATAGCCGAGAAAGAACCTATCAAGGCCTACGCACTTTTATTGTAGCTAGGGGGTGGGGGATACGTTGAGGTATAATTCCTTTTATTACATCAGAAGTTTTATTTTTCTTCTCTTTTTTGAGCTTTTTTTCATAGAATATATATCACGAAAAGGTAAAACTAATAAATACTACAATTATTATACGGCAACATGTACCTTTTATAATATATGTATCAAAACAGTCGATCAACAACAACATTTTCGATTCCATTTGAGATTTTTCATATAATAACCAATTATTTTATTTTTATGGAAAACTTTCTTGTAAACATTAGGTTTTATACGAGATCGTACAGGCTTACTATTAGTATCTAATCATCACGGTACAATAATTAACAATAGGATATGGTATTTTCCGGGTCAGGTCGAGTTGTTCTGTGATGACGCTTGGATTGTATAAAATTCCTTAATTTTCTTGGCCAATGAAGTTTAAACTGCTCATTAAGCGATAGTGCTGTAAAATAATTGCATGCATGGGGCTAAAATAACGAGCAATAGAAGAAATTTGACTCATGTATACTAGATTTGGATGGACATAGACACATGGATGGTTATTTGTCATTTCGATTTCATTGTTTGTTGTTCAACATTTCGATGTTTTCCTTTTACTACCGACATAAATGGTACTTGTGTTTTAAATATAAACACGCCAATCACTGAAATAAATAAAACAAAAATTTGTGAAGAAAAATCGCTCGTAAATACATCTAACATACAGTTCTATAAACTACCCGTTTTGACTTGAAAGTAAAACTAAAATGAAGAAAGTATTGACCTCGGTGATAGTACTTCTAACTTATCAGCATGTACACCTAATTGATTGTTTTAAACTCGAAATAAATTCAAAGCGATATCACCATGCTGGCATTTTCTTGATAAGGAGCTTCAAACCAAACCCAGAGTCATGGACGCGGTTTAAAGATTTTGCAATTCAGAACCTCCACAGCATTCTCGAAGACAACCAAAATTTAGTCGAGACAAATCCAGTGATTTTTACATGGATTATCAAGGACTCCGTGTTTTCACTCGGAAGAGTTTTTCAAGCGTTCGATACACGAAATTTCAGATCAACAGACGGTACTCGTTGATTTTTGGTGGGTTTGTAGTTTCTGTGCTGTGGAATACGATGTATTCTTCAAAATAAGTGCATTTACTGGAAATTTCTTTGATTTGCTTGCTCTGTCATCCGATCGAATGAAAACTCCATATATATTTCGGTCTCCTTTGCTTTGGAATTTCACGTTCGTCCACAACAAACCAATTCTAAATGCGGTTTTCAACGGTCACGCAACACTGGGAAGTGGTCAAAGACGAGAGTACCCTGAAACTTTTAAAACTCTTACTGCAAAGCATTGGCGACCTATGGAAAATCCGTGCATGGATGCATTTGCACTTTCTTTGAAAACTGTGGCCAAGAGTCTTACCTTTTCAACATCATTTGGTGCGCTAAATGACCATGTATTGCCGAATCGCTATGAACAGGTCTATGCAACCTTATTGAAAGTGTCAGATATTTCACTTACCACCGTGCATCCAGAAATCGACACGTACGTCCTTTGGGACAGTTATCGATTTCAGATAAGGTACTGCGAAACAGCCAATTCGATGGTGGTCTCGAATTTGTTTGAAATTCTCGGGAAGCCTTTTGATGTGCCGACTTGGTCATGTCTTGGGGCCACACTACTCCTACTATTTTGGTACTTGAGACAGGAAAAGAACCACAATCTGAGAAATTGTGTATCATGGAGTGGTACTCTGTTTGAAATCACAGTAATGATTTTTCAAAGACAGGTGAGTAGGGTAGAGTTGGGAAGAATAATTTGTCTGGTCGGATTTTTCTTGACGGAGTACTTATACTTGGGCTCTACCACGTCAGAGATTACTGCGCCACCAACGCCGTACGTAAAGCAAACACTGAAGGAGCTCTTTGACGACGGTTACAAATTTATTCAGGATGACATCCGTATTGATGTCCACGAACGCGAACGTGCAAGTAGGGACAAGAGGTGGAATTTAGCTTCATTTCTCGAAATTCCGGTCAAGGCAGAGGGTTTAGCAGAGAGCTTAATGGAGTTTTCCACGAAACACTTCGAAAAGTATTGGTGGCCGGCCTACAATTCTAGTCGGTTCAAATCAGGTATTGAATCTCAGGAAGAAAAGAACCTTGCCTGGAATAGTTGGAAGTAAATTCTGTTTTATCATGAGTATTCAACCATCCCAAAAATCAATATTAAAACTTACGGGGAAACTATAGGGAAGCAAAAGCAAGTATGCCACATTCTGGACAAACGCTACGGCAACTCCTTTAAACATATATGGGTCTACTCAAAACTGCAAACTTTAATTGCTTCTCTTTTGGGAAGAATTCTGTTTGATAGTGGAATTCGTAACCAATTCCACAAGAGAGATATTGGTCATTACCTAAGAAATAATTTCAGAACGGAACAACGTCAAAAGCCAGTGGTTGCTCTTACGGCTAATGATGAGAGAGTAGTTGCATTACTGAAACTGACAGGATTTGGATTTGCCGTTTCTGCAATTGTATATTTATTTGAGGTGAAAATTAAACTAACTGAACCCGTAGTCATTGTAATGATGTATTGGTACTACTACTTTCAAAGCAAACTGAAATTATGGCGCTTAAGATTCCTGAAAGCTGTTTTTACTATATTTAAATCAAGTTCAGGGCTTAAATGAAAAACCTATTAGCGGTAACAATCGTTGACATTAGTAGCATAAGGTACCTCTGGTGGGTATTCTCAGCAAGTCTTTGTACTAAACTAGGTACTGTGTGAATCTTATGATGTGAGTACAATAAAATGAACTATGTATACAGAAAATAAAATGTAGAAATTACAAATATGAGTAGATCTTAAGTTTAAGTCATCTCTATTTGTTTACAAAGTAGCAAACAAGCTTTACATACTTATATATCCAAAATTTTGAAACGCTCTAACCCCATAAAACATTAGATAAACTTAAAATATCATTTTGCTGCTTATTTTCATGGGGGGGGGGGGTGGTTGTGCGGGGCTTGTAGATCTTCCTGGTAATTCATATATAGTTAAGATTACATTGCGTAGTAAATTTGTTCAAGCATACCAAAGGGTTCCAATGTCAAACAAATATTAAAATGATGAATATACATTAATAATGAAATCATCGGAAAAAATCTAATTAGTTATTAACATAAAGTTGACTTTTAAAATCCATTGTATCTATGTTTATATATGTAAAACAATTATCTACGTGAATACTGTTACCAAATCAAAACAATCCGCACCTTTCACTTAATGTCGCTAAAGTAACTGACCAACCAAATTTCCATTTAAAAAAATTCCATATCATTCTCGCCTATGCATGAACAGTGTTTCTTGTTTTCCCATGTGAATTTTTAAGCCACCTCTGCCAAATTCAATGAAATGTTCTGTGTGTGATAAATATTATGGTTTTATGTGAAAGTAAGAAAAGTTAATTTACATAAAAAGGATATTAAAAAACTCGGATTTATAACAGTGAAAACATCAGTGAGTAATTCAAGGACATAAGACTAAAATAAAATAACTAAAATCTTAGATGGAGATAAGAAAAAAACAAAGAAAAAAACATGCAAGAAATTATGAAATACGTAGGATAAGTACATTTTCAATTTTAGGAATTCAGGCGACTTGTCGAAATGAAGTACAAACAGTTCATCAACGTACATGTGTTTCTTCTTAGTTCTCACACTTGAACACTAATGCAATTAAAAGTATAATTAAATTTTTGCAGAGTTAAAAAATGCATTTTGTGCAAATTACAAAAGTCATTAGATTCAGCCTCGAGCTGAAATCCGCCTTCTTGGAGATTTTATCATTCAACCGTAACAACCTGGCATATTCCTTGTATCTGTACCATGCTCAAAACTTAGAATCCATCACACCTGAACTCATTTTATTTTTAGGATACATTCATTTACTATGTACATGTACATAGTGATGAACTCTAAGGTACAGTCAACAGTATACTAGTGTTTATATATATTATGCTTGTCGTGTCACTGTGTCACTGGTGATTCTGGACCATCATAAATAGAGCCATGTTGTACAATGGTTTGCTAGGATATAATTACTTTTTAATGACTTTTTTGTATTTTGTCATATTTAATCGTGTAGACTTAAAGGTAGAGAAAAGGCATTTCAACCTTATGAGGTTTTGTCTCAAAGGTTTTGCGCGATATTTTAAACACCCGCAAAGTTACATAAATTAATAATGTGAAAATAGTTATGCCGCTCTCGCTCTCATTCATTCTAACAACCAAAGTTTGTAATAGTGCATGGGTATAAGTACACATAAAAACATAGATAAAAGAATATTAGAAAGAACATTACAAATATTATGAGTTTTGATGCACTCGAATTAATAAGGCTGCATACTTCACGTAACAACATTTCATTTATTGCCATTTGCCTATGGAAAAGGTTATTCAGACCAAGAGCCAAATAATTAATTTTATCTTGTCAAAAGAATTCCAAGATGTAAATGAAAAGAATACGCCCACCTGCTTGGCACTTGTTGTCCAATTTGGTTTCTTTTTTCATGTATAGTTTTATGTATCTGATTACCTACAATTTGTTTTCATCAGAAGCCTACACAAAAAAGACAGCACCGAGATTAATGATGGGAAGTGAGAACAAAAAATTATGACAAAAAAGCAATGCGAAGAAGATAAAATAGATGACTTTGTGGGTACATGGGAAAAATATTTTATCACTGACAAAGTCTTGACAAAGATTTGTGAGAAAGTGCATGGGAAAATGATGTATGTACGTATCCTTTTTTATTACATGCATGTGCACTTTGCACTATAGCAATTTAAAGTGATGGAAAACCCAGTAGAGAAGAAATCTGAGGTGGGTGTAAAAGGGACGCACTACGCTTCGAGTCGTGCTTTACCATTACCATGGCATTTGTATCATGTGCTTTGACTTTATCGTACGAGTCATGAACCCACTGTGTCGTAAAAAACGGAGCAACCAAACCATGTACCATGTTACAGAGACGCCAATTGCAATTATTTATCATTTTTTGCTAGATTTCAACCATAATTTGTTATTCGGTAAGAATAAGCGACCATGGTCAGCTATAATATCAGATTATGTAGCAGAGTTTTCGTCAAGGTCATATGATACAGTGTGAGATAAAATTTACAATATTAGGTAATAGGCTGTAGCACATGCTGCGTTTTGATACACGTATGAATCAAGACGATGATGAACATTTTAAAAGAATATATAGAATAGGGAATTTCGTACTTTGTGTTTTTTGACAGTTGAGCTACTTTGAAAATTCATATGAATGGGAATCTATGTAGTAAGTTGTAGTAGGATTCTTTCATTCTTCATTTCGCAGCGCAGGACTCGCGAAGCTGGTAGCAAAAAGTTGGAACGCTGGAAACAGAAAATATGAATAAGCGACAAGACAAGCTGTTCACGCGACGCAACAACGTCATTGCGCCCACCGACATTATAGTCAATCACCATGTCAGCAAAATAAAGTTCGAGGTGGATGAACCAATCGCTAAAAAGCAAGAATTTAGCGATGAAGAAAATAGGATACCTGAAAATTACAATGGGGTCATTATCAAAAAGGAAGTTAATTGGGATTCAGAAGATAGTCTGGACGCTCCGTCAACAGTTGATCCTTTGGAAGCTAGAGATGTAAATGTGGACCAGCTTGAGGAGGATTGTGACGCTATGGAGGTGAAGGCAGAAGAGTTGAAGAAGCGGAAGGATATTCAAATTAC
Source organism: Entomobrya muscorum (assembly GCA_034695405.1). Classification (NCBI taxonomy): domain Eukaryota; kingdom Metazoa; phylum Arthropoda; class Collembola; order Entomobryomorpha; family Entomobryidae; genus Entomobrya; species Entomobrya muscorum. The sequence goes on along the minus strand of JAQIWO010000559.1, from coordinate 745 downwards.
AGCACTCACGGTAATTGTGAAGTACAGGTAATATTTGAGATAATTTGAAATTACATAAACTCTAATCAACTAAAATGCGCGATTTACAGATCGCCGATCGCATTCACAAAGTAAATTTTTCAATTGAATTTACGATTTGTTTGCCTTTCAAATTAGAAAAGTGATTCGGCTGGGAAGATGTTGAATGAATTGAAGGAAATTCTTATGGAGAAAGAATTGGAGATTCAAAGACTGAAGGAGAGTTGTGGCGAAGCGCCTTTTGTTTCTTCGTTGTCATCTGAGGTAAGGTAACTTTAATTAAAAACTTCAGAACTTTCTCGAAACTACAATAAAATTACGCATGAGGAGCTAACTATTCGAATAATTTTTTTACTTGTTCGTAGACGTGGCGATTGGTTCCAAACAGGCTGAAAGAGAGTACGGAAGACTGTGTCAAATTTTGTAGGGCGTTCAACAAGTAAGAAGGATTCGGTAAGGAAAATAAAGTCCTTTGACTATTTGAGGATGTACGAAAAAATACTGTACTGTAGAAATAATCAAAAAGTGTGATACGTCCAAAACCAACATTTTATTGTTCAAGTAATGCTGACCATATTTTTTTCAGGTTTTAAAAATATATCTTGAGTAGTTAATAATAAGATAACCGTTTCGGCAAATGAGGAAATATTCCGTTGCGTAATATAAAATACATGGATGAGTAGGTATTAGAGAAAAATATGACGATCGTATGAAGTTATGGCAGAGT